>JAVJIF010015943.1:0-100956 GCA_038442645.1 Agave tequilana
TTACCAACTCCAAAGCTCTAAATATGGTGGTTGTCCCACCAAAGCTCCTTGATGGTGATGCATCCAAAAGTATGTCCATCAAGTCTATTGCATCCACTACCAAGGCACCAATCCTCTCACGTCTTGTGAGAGCCCTCACCTACATCAAAAGCAAATGGTGAGGGTTTTGGTACCCATATTTTCTTGGGTCCACGGAGGTTAGTCTTATGTTGAGGAACCCAAAAATTTTTATTCTTAGCAAAATTAAAATGATCTAATCTATCATAACAATATTTTGCTAAATGGCCTTTTCGGCCACAATGTGTACATACGTACACCTTAGTATGCTTATGTGTAGGAGCGTGATCATGTTGTGCAACATAAGCATATGCATGATGGGTATGATGTGCATGAACATGTGGAGTTTGTTTTTTTGAAAACATTGACTCCAACCTAGAATGATTAAAAGCACAAGAGTTCAAAGTTGAACTCAAACCATCCATTTTATTTTTAATCTCATTAGTTGTGGCATGAAAAGCATGATGAGATAAAGAATCATTTTTCTTTTTCTTTATAGAAACAAATTCTTTTTCTTTTTCAACAAATTTTCTTTTCAAAGTAATATTTTCTTGAAAAACTTCTCTTGTTTTTTCACCAAATCAATCTTATTTTTCAAAGTAGTGTTCCCTTCACATAAATCATTCAATTTTTCAAGCAAGGAAACATTCTCATTTTTCAAATCTTTATTTTCCTTTTCTAAGCATGTCATTTTATTTTCTAATGAATCTTTTTCATCAAGCATGGCATCAAAATTTTTTTCAAATTTTTATTATCTTTCTTAATCATGTCATATTTCTCAAGCAATAATTGACAAAATGTAGAAAGCTCTTCATATGACATATTATTATCCTCATCCTCGGATTCGGAAGTTACCTCAAGGGGTTATCCCCTTGGACCATATAGCATACGTTGGAGATATCGCTTCCAAAGTCCGAATCGCTCCTCGCATAGTATTGTTCATTTTCACCGAGGGAGATGAGGGTATTCCACACTACAAAAGCCGAATCAAAGTTAGAAACTCTAGATAAATAAACATCATTTAGGGTAGACTTTAAAGCATTAAGGGCTTTTGAGTTAGCCTCAAAATTCTTACCATCTAAACAATATGCATTATTAGTAGTGGCAAGATATACATGAAAACCTAAGGCTTTGAGGTACAAGGACATCTTCACCTTCCATATATGGATGTTAACAATGTCAAACATGGGTGGTGACATGAAGTCCATGGTGTGTGTACAAATATTGTGATTAGCCTAAAAATGAGGATCTTTTACTCTAGGTTGTTAGACCAAAATCAGAGTACCAAGCTCTGATACCAATTGTAGGTTCACCTAGAGGGGGGTGAATAGGTGAAGGCTAATCTAATGGTCACTTAATGATGAATGATGCAAATAATGCGGAAGCAAAAAGCAATTATGATCAAATTAAAAACTTTTACGCTATACACTATGTATAATACAAGAGTGTTGCCGAATTCCCCGTGAAGGGCTCTGGACAAACTCCTCTAGATTCCCCTTGAATGGGTTGAGGTGCCGCGTTGGCTCTCTTGGTTGAATACAAGTGTTAGCAACAATCCCACGCAAGTATATATATTATGCACAAAAGAATATATCAAGCATATAAAGATGTACACTATAATTGAATGCAAGATATAACAAGAGACAAAGAGAGAGAGAGAGAAAAGGCAATTGCAAACACAAAGGGTTTGTTTCGAGGTTCGAGCACACTTGCTCTACATCCCCGCCTTCGACACACGAAGGATTTCCACTATGCAAGATCCCAATGGATCTCTCCTCGGTGCCGCAACACCTACAAGCCCTCGGACTCCCTAGTCCCGTACACACCGCAAGCTCACTAGCTCGCCGAGGCCGCACCTCAAACCACCGAGTTCACACGAGAACTCTAAACCACCACGAGCACACTTGCCCGTCTCCTCAAAGTACAAGAATGAAATCTTGGTGATCTACAACACTTTGATCACCAATTACAAACTCTCACAACACAATCCTATGGATAGATAAGGCAATGGATAGCTCAAGTGATTGTGAGAAAGTAAGGAAAGAACTATGGTGAAAAACTCAAGAAATCTCTTTTAAACACACTTCTTTACAAAATCTTCCTCTTAGATAGGAAATATTTGAAAAAAAAAAAAAAAAAAAAGTCTCTGGGAAAAAACTGGCTCAAAGCTCTCCTAAAATCTTGTAGCAAAACGACAAGACCCCCTATAAGCTGCCAGAAAACTAGCCGTGGGATCTGTCAGCACTGCCGGTCGACCGGCCCGGTCGACCGCCAACGGTCGGATTTCTGACCGTTGGAGCCACGGTCGACCGGTGCGGTCGACCGAACTTTCCAGAGAGCACTGCTCTCTGGAGCGGTCGACCGGCACGGTCGACCGTCCACCAGTACACAAAGGCGTGCACGTTTGTGCACGTCGGTCGACGGACCCGGTCGACCGACTTCAGGACTAGTCGACTATAAGGTAGGCAAGTCGACTAGCTGAAGCCTGAAAACAGTTTTTTCGGGATTAAAAAGTTTGTCTTTTTGGCTCATATAAAATCCCATAAAATACTTAAAAATCTATAAAAATAGTTTTACCAATATACTTTGATATACAAACATGCTTGCACAAAATCAAGGCATGTTATAAAAGATTGGACTATTTTTGTAACTTGAAAATATTTGGCTCAAGATAAAAACTGTATTTTCCAAAACAATATTTTTCCACAACATGTTTTTTCCAAATTTCATAAAATACAAAAACAAGATATACTTTTAAGGCATAGTGTGTATGGATATGATCCACTACACAATCAAGATGAAATATCTATGTTTTTGACATTAAGCTCTAAATAAGGTTTTGGTTAAAACATATAACTTTGAATACCAAGAACCAAAATAACATTTTCCCAAAATGAAAAATCTTTTCTAAGCTAAAAAATCTTTTATGAAAAGACAAGTAAATCAAGAGTGTGTGTGTGATATATACTTGAGCAATCCACCAACTATCTATCCTTTACATTTTTAACTAAAACAAAAACTAAATCTTATACCTAGACACAAGTCTTCATCTTCTTGAAGTCTTCACTTGAAGGCTTCTCATCTTCTTGACTTGGTCCAAGCTTGATCCAAAAGCTCCTTGGATCACACCGTGCTAGCTCCAAATCTTGATATTTTGTTCTTTGTTGAGCTATGCACCTACTAAGATCTTGATAATGAATCTGTCACTAATTAAACACAAGATCATTAGTAAACATAACTTCATGAGTTGATCATCATCAAAACTAGGGTGATAGGCCTTTAGGCCAACAACAAATAGTTTGATAATTTCATGCATACTAAAGTTAAGCATTCACTCATTATAAGAGTATTATGGTGTAAGATTAACGACACAAAGGGTGAAAATACCTGTGCATGCTTAAACAGAACACAGCAAAGCAATGGCGATCCTTCAAATGATAGGTGGATTGCTAGGCTCTTGGGTGTGCCGACGTCTTAAAAACACTGTTTTTTGAATCATATTCATAGTAGAAATTAGGTTTGATTTAGATTACTTGGGATAAGGTATGTTGGTACTTCAGATTGCTATGGTACCTTTGTTGCACCCATGGTTAACTCCCAGTGAAACCAAAGAAGCAAAACAAAGAAAGAAGTGAAAAAAAAACTTTGCTACAAGAGTCCCACTAAGTATCATTCTGGACGCAGTTTGTTAAAATGGAGAAAATCCACCATTCCTTATATGGAGAAAGTATCATCCCAATCACTATTAATGGAGAACAACGGCTTTACCATAACAATACCATTAAGTTCCATCTTGGTTGCAAGAGAGAATTCATCCGTAGCCCCTCATCTTTGTGATCAAGATTTTTATGTTAAAAACAAGTGGTGAAACCCCTTTAGAAAAGCATGGAAGTTTTGGGAAAGAAAACTTTGAGAAGAAAAGAATATTTCCAGAAGAGAAAGTAAGATTGGGGTATTTTGGAAGAGAAAAAAAAGACGGGGTTATAAGCTAGAAGGCAATGTCTCGAGGGATGCTAGATGCTAGATGTCTAGAAAAATTCTAGTTTTCTTAATTTCTAAAGAATTAATAAATGGAGAAATTACCTAAACTTAACAAACAATATAAATTTAAGAAAAATTACAGAAAAATAGGGAAAAATTATTAAAAAAAACCCAACGGAATATCTAGTATCAAGAACTAAGATTATAACTTCTAAATGAAACAATGAAACAAAAGTGCTAGCGGTCAAACAATCAAGCTAACAATAATAATGAAAGCACAACAATAGAGGAAATAGAAAGGAGAAACATAAATGTAGCAAGAACACCAATCGCAGTAGCAAAGGAAGAATAAGGAGAAGAAGGTAAATGACGACGAAGAAGAAATTAATTTTTTATACATGTTTATATTTATCCAAAAAATTGGCATATAACTGTTTGAGGCATAAACTCTTAAATTAAATGAAAGAGTAAAGAAAAACAATACCTTGCTACATGGAGGAGAGGAAATGGTTGCTCTGGTGTCATCGACGATTGTTGACGACATCAAATCACTTGGTGTGGGTGTCAAAAGGCAGTTGGGGGTTTGGTGATTGAGAGGAGTATAAGGAGAGAGTGGCTGAGGTGATAAGATTTTGGAAATTAGGGTTTGCTTTTTTTTTTTTAAACAAGTCGATCCTTAATACATGACATAAGATTAAATAAGCCTTAAACATAAATGACCTACTTACACTGGCCTAAAATGGAATAGAGTCCTCAAAACTCAATTGGGCCTTCAGATATGGTTGAAGGAGTGTTTAACATAACTGCTGCTAAGTCTTTTCTCAAATACTGCTAGAAGATAATAAAGAGGTGTTCACCTATAGTAGCTAGATGGTGGCCCCCACGCCTCCCAAAAAACACAAAACACAAAAAGAAAAAATCTCTTATCATGGATGTGCCTCAAATTTCTCTCTCATATATAATCACTAAAATTTAAATTCTCTCTCTTGTAAAGGTACAGTTCCATTGAAGTTAAGGATGATATTAGTTGCTAATTTAGTAATAAATGCAATCTAAATAGTATTGATCAATGTTTAAAATAATGATAACGTAATGGTAACGTTTTTCCTCTGTTATGTTAACATAGGTTATAACGTAACGCATAACATAAGTTACACGATTTAACATTTATTTAATAAAAAAAAATATATATATTATATTTAAGAATTTATATAAATAGGAAAATAATTTTAAAAATCTAAAAAAAATCAAAACAATATATAACATATTTAAGAAGTCTCACAACAATTTTTAGAAAGTATCACAATAATTTTTCACATTTACAAGTTATAATTCATAATTTCATCTCCACAAATAACAATCTGATCCACATATTTCATTATAATTCATAATTTTTAGCCATGCTATTCAATTTACACAAATATTTATAATTTAATTTACAATAATTCATAATTCAATCATAATTCATAATTCAATCTACACTATGCTTTTCAATTATACTCCCGTGTTCTTCACTCTCTTCGATATTTTACCCCTGATCTTTCTCTGCTCTCTCTCCCTTCGATCTCTCTACTCTCCCTCCCAATCTTTCTCTGCTTTCTCTCCCGATCTCTCTCTGCTCAGAGAGAGATCAGGAGAGAAAGCGGGGAGAGATCAGGAGAGAAAGCGGGGAGAGAGATCAGGAGGGAGAAAGAGCAGAGAGAGATCCGGGGAGTCTGGAGAATGAGAGAGAGGAGAAAGAGAAATCGAGAGAGAGAGATAGCTTACATGTGCTTGGAGACGGAGAACCACCGCTTGGAGACGATACCGGCGAGAACCGCCTGAGGAGTTCTTATTTTGCTGTCGATCAGAGAGAGGTATGTCTTCTTTGTTCTTATCGGCACCGAACATGGAGACGATTGTGAGGTTGCAGAGAGAATGATAAGCGAGCGAATTTGATGTTTTTTTTGTCATAAATCGGGAGAATATGGTGGTTATAAAAAGTCGACTTGTACTGTAACGTAGGTTACAGTGCGTTACGTAAGTAACGTAGTAAGTTACGGGCAAAATAACCATAGTTATCAAATATTGCGTTTTTTAGACCTGTTACATAACGATTGGTCGATGTTATATTATATAACGAGTTATAACGGGTTATATACTTGGTTTTTTAAAACACTGGTATTGATTTCTAAATAATGGTTATAGTTGTCATTCATTGTTACCTAATACATAATTACTTAGGCAAACATATTTCATTCTTATTCTTGATCTCCAAGAAAGGAAAAAAGAAAAAATAAAAAAAGAAAAGAAAATAAGTGAAAAGAAGATTTTCATTCTTATCAACAACTTTCTAAACTTAATATTCCTTTCTATCATAATTTGTTTTAAACAAAATCTATTATTACTGGCAAGATGATCTATCTATTTATCTAATTAACCTCTACATTAAATTATTCTCTTTTAGCTATCGATGAAGCAAAATTCAATGTCTTTAACCTTCTCCTAGTCTATTTATCTAGTTATGTTTCTCTTTTGCACAAATTTTTTGAAAGACAATTCTGGTTTCAAACAAGTGGAATCAAATCTATAGTATTTTAGGTATTCTCATCAATAAATTCCACCCCTCTCGTAATGACAGGTATGATTTCCGTGACTCATGCATTTCTTGTATCTATTATTTAGACTGGTACATATTTTTTAATAACTCATATCTTTCATTTTTTAATCTATTAAGTGTAATCGTTGATACATGTCCAAAAATCTATTGATTTTTAACTCTCTTTTTCATCTCAGAATACTAATGAAGGAAACAGAAGGTATATGGTTTGAACTTTGAACATGTTGCCCCCCCCCCCACCCAAACAAAAGCTCCGGGCTGATTCCTGGCTCCGTCCCTTGGGTCTACGCATGGTTTAATATTTTAGTACCAATATCAACTAATATTTTTTAGTATCAATATCGTCAATATAGATAATATAAGCAGTCTTGACGCCGACTGTAATTATAGGATTAATATCATACCGAGTACATCAAAATGTGACATGCTATTTGAAACCATGGGATTAAGAAAAACACAAAGATTAGAGAGGAGATGACAATTCACACCCAACAATAAATATTAGATAATTCAAAGTCAAATTCAATTTTCATTCACTTAAACCTGATTGTTATGTGACTACTAACCTCAACAAGAAAAAGAAAACAACTCAAGACTCTCGCCAAAGCTCAAAACTCTAGGTTAAGCTAATCAAACTTGATACAAATAACATAGTTGTGTGTTAAATAACTTGCGACTGATGCATGTGAGGAGGATAACGACTTGGATTTGAATATTGTGTGGGTTAAAATGAGGCAGATCTAGGGGAGGAGGGGTTTGAATTGCATGTCAAGATGTGACAAATCTACGAGGAGAGGGGATAACTTCTTTCAGCTATCGTTATTTTTGCACCAATTACTCGGTTACCACCTGTGCAATTAAGTATGCAGCGTGTTAAATGGACTCTAGCACTTATTCATTGGAAGAGATGTCCAAGATGGATCGAGAAGGATGAGCTTTGATGCTTTGGCCTGCTTTCTTTGTCCTTTATCGGCACCATCACTTGCCCGAGAAAAGTTCTTTGCTAGTGTTATTCTGTCTTCAATTCTTTGATTAGCCCTTGTGTATCTGAGTATGTAGCATGATGCATGATGGATGCTCACGCTTCCTTGTATATTGGAAGAGATGTCCATGAAAGAATGGATCAAGGACAATTAGCTTGGATGTCTTGCTCTTGATTTTTTTTATTCTTATTCATCACTCATCCGAGTTGAGTTCTTAGTTCGAGAGATTTGATGGAGATCTTGCACGTGGACTTCAAGTATGTAGGAGTAGATCATGCCACCTAGGATGATGAGTATGTAGCATCTTAGCATGTGGAATCCTGTTTGCATCCTTGTTCTTTGGAAGAGATGTCCAGGCACGAAGGATGTTTGGGTTGACAAGGTTAAGCTTTGATGCTCGTTCACGATTTCTTTGATTCTTTTAGGCATCATCAGAATTTGAGTATCAGAAGTTGAGTATGCATCCATGGGGATTTTGTTAGGGACTTCATTCCATTTTGGTGTCACTGATTTCATTTGATCGATTGGGAGTCATCTTCCCTTTGTTTCAATTTGTAGTCACTAGATTTATGCTGCCTTGGATTACGAGGATGTACCATTTTATTGTCTAGAATTCTGACACATTCATTGAATGAGACGTCCTCACACACATGACATGGTGTCATGGTTTTATGCCTTGCCCTTGGGGTAGTAGTTATTTGGTTTATGTGTGTTTACTTTTTTATTTGCAATAAGCCAAGTTGGATTTCAGTTAGTTCTTATGTTTTTAGCCTTTTATTAGCTTTTCCTAGTTACATAATAGTGATGTAGAGAAGATAGATTTAATTGATGAAAGATATTGATTATTGCATTCTTTGAGTGATTCCCCAAAATTTATTATGTAGACACAGGGTTATGTGGAAAGATAAATTTGGTTGATGGATGAAAGATATTGATTATTGCATTGTTAGGGTGCTTTCCCAATCTTTATTATCTTCTCCCTTATAAAATATTCCCCTTTACTCTAAATATCTTCACATTGTATGTATTTTTCCTTCCTCCAGCTGTGTCATGCCCGCTTCCTCCTATATTTAGCTTGGACTAATAATATTTCACTTCTTGATGAAGCAAAGCCTGTTTGCATTCACCTGCTTATTAGTATACATTTTATCTAAAAAACGGGGTGGAGAGGTTTGTCTCACAGATGCTTGATGCAGGGATCCTCTGCTTGAGCGTAAAGCTCGTATGCCTGATATCATCAGTCATTAACCCAATGTGGACAGTCCATTGTCAGACATATACTTTGTTGTATGATACTTACTAGTTCAGCATTTTATTTGAGCATAATCGTTTGCCGACAATCTAGTTAAGTGTACTCAGGTGAGAGTAGCACTTGTATGCCTCTTGGGAAGTCCTCGCTTGGGGCATTACACCTCACTAGTGGTGAGTGGTGATGGTTCTCAAGTTGAATGGAGTCAGCTGATTTGTGGTCAAGTGGACCACATCCAAACATGATGCAAATGAAGCTTCATGTCGGGCGTCAAGAATTTGGGCTGAAAATTTGTTTGACCTGGTCCTGATGATGAGTGCTGACCCCAACAGATCTCTTATTCAGGTCAAGTTCTAGCCTAAAATTAAATCAATTACAATTAGCACCATCTTTCACGACACTCTTAAAGCCCATCATTTCTCTTACTGTATTAGCCAACGTCAATGTTAAATTTGTAATCATATCATGCACAGTTTTTTTGTATGCAGGAATTAGACAGAACAAACCAATGGTCTTCACATAAGCTGGCCTGACTTAATCTCAAACCAGAATTGCCTTAAGCCTAAAATTTAGGGACATCTTCAACTTTTACATTTGGCTCAAGTCTCGATAGGTGGTTCTATTTCATTGGGTTATATCAGATCTTTTCAATAGTCTTTCTTCCAGTTCCACCCATGCTCAGTCAGGTATGATTTGGTTGGATCCAATTTGGTACTACCCAAACTATTTGGCAGTCATCTCATGTGAACAGACCCACTCCAAATCCTTGGTAATTGATTCTAGTTTAAGTCCAAATTAGACCAAACACAGATTGAATCTCTATCTCATCACCAACTGCTCCTTTTTTACCCCCGAAACCCTCTCATTTTGTATGTGATTGCGTATGCTTACTTCTAGAGTATGATATCTTGAACCTTTCATGTCAAATTTGAATTTGGCCCATATTGCAGGTCATGATGAATACTGACCCAACAGATCTAACGTTTACTCCCATATCATTGAATATTGGGTTGAGATCTGATAGCATATTGACCAATGAGGTGCTCTTATTTTGTCATGATTAGCCCTTCTCTCTATTTATTTTTTGAAATTTGTCATTATTGTGCACATTCATGTTGTTTCCCTTCCTTTTCCCTAGTATGTCTTTGTGGTATTGTTTTTTTCCACATTCATTTTCTTTTCCTTGAGCCTGTTTACCACAAAACATTTTGAATCAAACAAATGTTTGTTGTATTTCTGTGACAGAAATTTCAGTATAGATGCTCAAGGCCTGTATCTATCACACAGCACATTAAAGCACCTCTTGCTTCATCCACCCAACATTTTAAGTACGTAATTCATGATATTACTGACTTGAATCTTACCTTAACTATCAAGGCTTATATCTATCACACACCACCATTGAAAATACCTCTTCGGTCTGGTCTTCACTTCATCTGCCTAGCTCTTAACTCTATTCATAGTTTGGTATTTCTTGAGATGCATTTGAATGAGACCCATTATTTTTTTTTAAGTAATGCTAGAACATTTGACCCTCATTCTCCAGGATAGTCCTCTAATAGTCTAATTTTGTATAATGTATGGCAGAAATCATTCCATTTTTGAAAATTAATAATATTTTAATCATTTAGTCTGTGGCCTCGGTAGAAAGATATGTTTTAGTGTTGCCCATTGGAACTGTTGCAAGGTGATTGAAAATTCACGTCGTGACAACTTCTGAAGCTCCTTTCTTTCTGCAACTTCTGAATATGGCTGGATCCATGTGCAATCGGGGGGGGGGGGGGGGGGGGGATAAATACCCGGGGTGGATTTCTTACCTTTTCCCTTACACCTTGCATAAATATATGCATGTGCCTATGCTAATTATTTGCATGTCCAAATTCAATCTCAACCATTGTAGTAAGAACACTTTAATCATTATTGTGCCCATCTTTAATTGCCGTCATCAGAATAGCGAAACTAAAAAAATATATTGACCCTACTTTTATGTTGGAGTGGCATGAGTTAGTGAATTTTTTGGATAGGATTAAGGATATCTTGTCATGATCCATTATGATCTTGTTTTCATGTTTGAAGTGCCAGTAGTTAAGTAGTTTGTTTGGATAGGATTTCATCACGATCCCTTTGATAGGATTTCATCACGATCCCTTTTCCAAATTTAAACTAATTTGCTTTCGTACATTTACAAATCCATATACTATTGGGAACAAAACAGAAGAAAATTCGAGTACGACCCTAATTTGTACAAAAAGAAATGGAATATGAAACATTGATCAGTAAAAGAATATTATTATAAAGATTATCTTCTGGTAATTTTTTTGCTCGATTGCTATTTTCCACCCCTTTATAAGATGTTTTTACTGAGTTTTAGATGTTATTTTAAATAGTTCAGTTATATATAACATTTGTTACACATTTAAGCTCAATTTCAAATTTAATTGAGAACAGTTGTGTTTATTTTCTGAATCTTTGGAATTAATATTATAAGAGAAGAATTTCTTTTCTTTTCACTCTTTGTTTCTTTCTTTCTTCTTTATAAGAATCATTTTTTTATCAGATGCATTTTTTTTTCATTTCTTTCTTCCTTTCTTGGTATGCTTGAGGTATTCCTCCATTTAAAGTTAAAATATATGATTCCATATCTTGAAATAAAAGAAGATAAAGATGTAGAGAGTGAGCAAGAATATAATGATTCAAATTAGAAATTAAATTGATTTTCTAATATTTATGCACATTTTAACATTTCTTAACATGATATTTGAGAATTGGGTTGCCTATTTATTGCTCAATATATAAAATTTTCTCTCTCTATATTATATTGTGTGCCCCCCTACTCGGAAATCCTAGATCTTATGTTGCATGGACAAGACAACATTGAAATGGACACGTGGCAAATTCTTAAAAATACACACGACACGTGTGTCCTACACGTGTTTCGGACACGACACGGCTCTGTGATAGAAGTGCCATGCTACATGCCGCTCCGCCCCTGCTTCTGATGCTCCATAGTTTCCCATCATCGCTAGCCTTTGTATTTCTAGTAAATTTGTGAGCTGAGGTATATGCTATATGATTTTAGATATTGAGATGCGGTGAATCCTTTTTGATATGTTGTCAACTCCTCATTATAGATTGCTTGTTGATCTTGATGGTTGCTGGTCATCTAAATTCAATATCATTTGAATGGTGATTCTTGTAAGCTGATATTTGGAGACCTTGTTATCCATACTCAGGCTCGTCATGATTCATTTAGGGCCAAACCCACAATGCCTACACCCTCTGCCCCAAAACAGCAACAACAGCAGACAGGGAAGGATGTGAATGTTCTTAATCAATCCAGTATTGGGGAGTCTCATCCTCTTGTCCAGACAAAAAGGGATGTTCGTATACCTATTTCATCTGCTTCCTCTGCAATACCGCAGAAATCTTCTGTTCTTCCTATAGGTGGAATGGCAAGGAACAGGCCCTTTCAGCAGACTCAAGTTCCCATGCAGTTTGGTGGCCCCAATCCGCAGATGCAATCACAAGTTGTCGCATCCAATCCACTACAAATGACAATGGCATTGCCTGTGGTAAATGGGCCCCAAGTCCCGCAGCAGATGTTTGGCCCCAATATTCAATCTCATCCACTGCCACCACAGACTATGATGCATCAGGGACAAGGCTTGGGCTTTGCACCTCAAATAGGTCACCAATTGCCTCCTCAGTTACGCAATATGGGATTTGGGATGGCTCCACAATTTTCTCAACCACAGCCTGTGAACTTTGTTGGTCCCCGTAAGACTATTGTGAAGATAACACATCCAGACACCCATGAGGAGTTGAGACTTGATAAAAGGACGGATTCACATATGGATACCAGTGCTTCCCATCAAAGGCCACTTCCTAACATAACCCCTCTGTCACAGCCTATTCAAAATTTTAGTTACCCTCATCAGATCAACTATTATCCTACGCTGCAACCTAATACTTATGACACATCACCAATGTTCTACCCTACACCTAATTCTCAGTTGAGTATGAGTTCACATGGTCCAAGATATAGCTACCCTGTTGGACAAAGTGGGCAAACCATTTCGTTCATGAACCCATCTCCAGCATCTGGCAGCAAACCGGGGCCACCACCTTCATTGCATGGTGTTTCTGGAGGAGCAAATGTGGAACCCTTACAAGTTTCTGCCACATCTGCTCCAATCCAGCCAACAATAAGACCAGCTGTTAATTTGTCTGCGCCAAGAGGTGGGATACCGTCAGTAACAATTAACAAAGACATTAACAAGTCTGAAGCTCCAAATTTATTAAAGTCACAAGCGGATGCCTGTGGTTCTCAGCAGAAAAAGGATGGTGAAATTGATCAGAAGCAATCAGTTGAACCAAGAGACAATACTTCTTTGTCAGTTGTAGGTAGATATTCCAGCGCAGAACCTTCATTGCTTTCAGCACAAAGAATAGAATCTGGAACATCTTTGTCACTGCATAGAGCTCCAGTTGGAGAATCTAGGTCTGTCGGGACAGGATTTGAAGGCTGTAAAGGAGAACCTATTCGTAGATCAGACTCCATGAATGAGCACCAGGAGAGGACAAGTAAAACAGAACACTACCAGCAACAAAACCAGGTTCTCATCCTTTCTATCTTTTATTTTTGCTTGCGGAAATTTTGCTTTCTTGTACTTGTGCCTGTTTGCTCTACCTAAATCAATGGGTATGATTGATTTGGTGCAGACAGATGTAAGGGATGCTGCAGGAATAAAAAAGGTATCCTCAAAAATAATCAATGATACAAAAGACATAATTGGTCAGGAAACAGCAGAAGCCTCTGAGAAGTTTCAATCTGTTTCAGTATCAGATTGTTCCACTATCAGTAGTTTACCTTTTCCAACCGTGGAACATGATGGTTCCGCAGAACACAGGACATCTGTAGCAGTCAATGCTAAGGCAGCACTTTCTGGTTCTGGCTCATCTGCAATGACAATAGAAAAGGAAGTATCTCGAGATTCATCCCTTGGTTCTGTTTCCCTGGAGTTGGCAACCAGCAGCTATTCTTCCGATGAGAGGGATTCACTCGAGGCATCAACTTCTTTGTGTTCTAAGGTGGAGCAAACTGTATCTGAAATTTCTAATTCTTCTTCATGTCTACATGAACATAAATTGGCTGAGGCAGAACAGGTGCAAGAAAGTTTAACTTCAATGGAACATTGCATAAATGAAGTACCTAGTAACTTATTTCAAAATAGTGATAGTGCTAGGTCATATCCAGTTCCCTCAATGACTCATTCTTCTCAAACTGTAAGTGCAATAGCATCAACGGGACAGGAAGTAAATAAAGTTGAAAATTCTAAAGAGCCAGGCATTTGTGCATTGTCTCATGGCTACGAAAAGATACAAAACAAAAAAGGTGTATACTGTGGGCTAGAGGTTGCTGCAGGAGGAAAGGATCTGGATGTTCCTTCTCCATCTTCAAACTTTGAAGATGCTGGATTTCCTTTACTATCTTCTGATTCTGATGAACAAGATCCTTCTTACTCTGATGCCATTGTCAATAAGTCTGAAATAACAGGTAGTCAAGATGTTGACCCAAGTGATCTTGGTACTTCAGTGACAAAGCTGGCTTCTGGTCCATATTCAGGTTCCTCAGAATCAAAACAGGAATGTGACGGTAACGTTACAGAAATGTCTCGTGGGGAGCCTGTTTCTGTTATGCTTTCGGGGTCAAAGGACAAGCCTATATTGGAACCTGCAAGGGCTTAAAACTAATGTGGGAAAAAATAAGACATGGAAGGGAATACTCTCTAAAGCAGATGCTGCTGGGACCTCAGATCTTTACAATGCATACAAGCGTCCGGAGGAAAAGCAAGAAACAGTTAATGCTTTAGAAAGCGTTGATCTTTCTTTAACTGTTGATGCAAAGCACATGGTCGCGAATGATCATAAGGATGATGTTTCAGGTGAAGAAGTTCCCCCCAGTAAAGCTGAAATTGATGATTGGGAAGATGAAGCCGTTGTCTCTACTCCACATTTGAGAACATTGGAGGACAACCAACCTATTCATGAAGCTGGAAGTAGAAGGAGATACACCAGAGATTTTCTGCTTGCTTTTTCTGAGCAATGTGCAGATCTTCCTGTAGGCTTTGAGATGGGAGCCGACATAGCAGAGGCTTTAATGATTATTTCAGTAGGCACCCATATATTCAACCGTGAAGCATATCCGAGCCCAGGAAGAATGCCAGATAGGTCTCCAAGGACTTCTCGGGCTGATCGTCGTATGGTTGGCCTTGGAGATGATAACAAGTGGACCAAAGCAGCTGGTTCTTTTGGTACCGGGAGAGATATTCGACTGGATATGAATTATGGATCTGCAAATATTAGTTTTCGACCGGCTCAAGGAGTCAATCACGTGGCTATCAGAAATTCACGTGCCCAATCATCCAGTTACTTTGCTAGTGGAATTCTCCCTGGGCCCATGCAGTCACAGTCATCACAGGGAGTACCTCGGAGTAATGCTGATGCAGACAGGTGGCAACGTTCTCCAGATCAAAGAGGTCTTATACCTTCTCCTCATATGCCATCTCAAGTAATGCACAAGGCTGCAAGAAAGTATGAAATAGGAAGGGTGTCTGACTTAGAAGAGGCAAAGCAAAGACAACTGAAAGCTATACTTAACAAGTTGACACCTCAGAATTTTGAAAAGCTCTTTTTACAAGTCAAAGAGGTTAACATTGATAACACAATCACTCTTACTGGGGTCATTTCACAGATTTTTGACAAAGCTTTGATGGAACCAACCTTCTGTGAGATGTATGCAAATTTCTGTGTCTGTCTCTCTAATGAATTACCTCATTTCAGTGAGGACAATGAAAAGATTACCTTTAAAAGGCTGCTCCTTAATAAGTGCCAAGAAGAATTTGAAAGAGATGAGAGAGAGCAAGCTGAAGCTAATAGAACCGAAGAGGAAGGTGAGATCAAACAAACTGAAGCGGAACGAGAGGAAAAAAGAATCCAGGCACGAAGACGTATGCTCGGCAACATTCGGTTGATTGGAGAATTGTACAAAAAGGGGATGCTGACAGAGAGGATCATGCATGAATGCATCAAGAAGTTGTTGGGAGAATCTCAGGATCCTGATGAGGAAGATCTTGAAGCTTTGTGTAAGTTGATGAGTACAATAGGTGACATGATAGATCATGCCAAGGCTAAGGGACATATGGATGCATATTTTAACAGGATGTTGAAGCTTTCAACCAGCCAGAAGCTATCATCTCGAGTTAGATTCATGCTAAGGGATGCAATTGATCTTAGAAAGAATAATTGGCAACAGAGAAGGAAAGTTGAAGGGCCTAAGAAGATTGATGAGGTTCACAGGGATGCAGCACAAGAGCGGCAAGCTCAAGCTGGCAGATTGACTCGTGGCCCTGTCATTACTTCTGCACCAAGACGTGGACCTACTGTTGATTATAGTCATCGTGGATCTGCTGTACTTTCTTCTAATTCTCAGCAGATTGGCGGTGCTCGTGGTTTGCATTCTCAGTTCCGCGGGCCTGCTACTCAAGATGCCCGAATGGAGGATAGGAACCACTTTGAGAGCAGGGTGCTATCTGTTCCCCTTCCTCAAAGGACTATTGACAACAGTTCCATCACCCTAGGTCCTCAAGGTGGTCTTGCTCGGGGTATGTCCATCAGAGGACAACCACTCATCTCTAGTATTCCCTCTTCAGACAACTCCCTGAATGTTGGAGGCCCTCGTAGGTTAGCATCGGGTCCCGATGGTTACAGTTCTATTCCTAGAGAAGAAAGCGTGCCAAGGTATATGCAGGATAAGCTTTCAGGTGCGCCATATGATGCACGACGCCCACAAGATACTTCTTTTTGTAGCAGGGACTCCCAGATTGCAGATCGTGTGATTGATAGATTTGCAGCAACTACCTCTTCTGGGAGTGTAGATGGATCTTCAACTGGAATTCTAGTCTCATCCTCTGAGTCAAAACCATTATCTGAAGAAATATTACGGGAAAAGTCAGTATCCACAATTAGGGAGTTCTATAGGTAACTTCTGTTTCTCCTTTCTTTGTTTTCTTGCTGATATTACCTGAAGATTTATATGTTCTATCAGTATGCAATAATCATTTATGAAAGAGTAGTGATATGTTGACCCATAGTTGTCAAATCACGATCCGTACCAAACAATGTTTTCCATAGGTGTTGTATCATACATATATGAGTGAGAGAGAGAGAGAGAGAGAGAGAGAGAGAGAGAGAGAGAGAGAGAGACTTGTGTAGTTCTGGTAGGATTCGAGCCTGAATCCTTCCCCACTCAAATACCAACATCCGACATTCAAGTACAAGATCCACTCCGTTCAAGTTGATCTATATTATTCAATCGTTTTGAATACTTTTTGCCCATCCATCAAGCGGCGCAAAATAGACGGTCGAAAGTAGTGAGTTGATTAGATTTATGTCATTAGACATACAAATTCTCGATCCGGCCATTTGATCATGATCTCAACATTTAAAACCCCTACAAACCTTGTTAGGTTTCAAATGTTCTACATCATTAAACTAACCAACTCACTATTTAGGCCATCTGTTTTCCCATTACTTGATGCATGGGCAAAAAATATTTAAAATACTTGATTTTTGGTTTATAAATACTTGAATAATATAATCAACTTCAACGGAGTGGATTTTGTATTCGGATGATGTATGGTTATATTTAAGTGGGAAGGATTCAGGCTTGAATTCTTCCGGAACTACACAAGTCTATCTATATATAGAGACAGATAGACTTGTGTCCTTCCAAAAGGATTTGAGGCCGAATCCTTCCTATTCAAATTCAACCCTCTGACATTTGAATACAAGATCCACTCCGTTAAAGTTGATCTATATTATTTCTAGTATCTATAAACTAAAAATCAAGTGTTTTGAATACTTTTTGCTCATCCATCAAGCGACGCAAAATGGATGGCCAAAAGTAGTGAGTTAATTAAATCTATGTTTTTAGACATACAAATTTTCGATCCGGCCATCTCATTATGATCTAAATATTTAAAAATTCCTACAAACTAATTTTTATTAGGTTTCAAATGTTCTATACTGTTAAACTAACCAACTCACTATTTAGGCCGTCTGTTTTCTCCCTACTTGATGGATGGTCAAAAAGTATTCAAAACACTTAATTTTTGGTTTATATATACTTAAATAATATAGATCAACTTCAACGGAGTGGAGCTTGTATTCGAATTTCGGAGAGTTGAATTTGAGTGGGAAGGATTCAGCCTCAAATCCTTTTGAAAGGACACAAGCCTCTCTCTCTCTCTCTCTATATATATATATATATATTCACCCCCAGTCTAAAAGAACTCGCTTAGATTGCGCATTAAAACTCAAATCTCCTTAAAAAAAAATTCATGATCTGACGGCACATTGTGATCTTCATGTCCTAAGACATGTACATATAAAAAAATTACGTGATTTGGAGTTCGTTTAATCATTGATCTAATAGTTATATTTGTTTTATTGTTGAAAAATCATTAAATTTTCAACTATTTGATACATGAGTAAACGAACTTCAAATCACATGCTTTTACACACACACACACGTCTTAGGACATTAAATCATAATGTACGTTGGATCATAAAAAAATGATAGAGGGATTAGAGTTTTAATGCACCATCTAAGAGAGTTCGCTTTTGTGACATCTAAGGTACATTTTTCTATATATATATGAATAAACAACAACAACTAAGCCATTTGTCCCAAGTATTTTGGGTAGGTTACATGAACCAAAAGAGAATTACGTCGGATCGGGCACATCGATCAACTTTCTCCACTCATTTCTATCGAGCAATGTCTTCATTAAGACCTTTAGCCTCTATATTTTGTCGTATCACCTCCATCCATGTTTTCTTCGATCTCTCCTGCGCTCTTTTAACTTGCCCTAATTTGATACGCTCTACTCGCTGGACTGGCGCATCTGTAGGTCTACGTCGCACATGACCAAAACATCATAGGCGGTTTCTCTCATCTTCTCTTCTATAGGGGCTACGCCTTTCTTAGTATGAATATCCTCATTTCTCACCTCATCTCTCTTCGTGTTTTCACACATCCAATAAAGCATGCGCATCTCTGCTATACTCATCTTCTGGGCATGATATCTCTTTATAGCCCAACATTTTGTGCCATATAATAAAGTTGGCCTAATAGCAGTCGGATAAAATTTTCCTTCAGCCATAACGGAATGTTACGGCCGCATAAACTCCTGTTATTCTTGTGCAATAATTAGTAGATAACTCTGCGATTACATACATCACAAAAATATGCATAATTTTAAACATAAAACAATGGATAACTAAGGAGAAATCCTAATAAGCTCGAAGACAGTTATAAAATATTAAATGTTTATAAATAAGTATATAGACAAATCTTACTTCCAAATTGATAATTCTAGTCACTGACTGAAGTTATCAGTGCACAAAATGGATGAGTCACAGTTTTCTTAGTCCAACATCATCACATGAAACATTGAAGAATTATCCACCAATTATAATTCTCCAATTATAATACTCTAGCTATGAAAGTGGTAACTGGTTTTGATCTATTATGTTCCATCTCATTTTTGTAATGTTTGTTGATCTCTTGGGTAACTTGCCACCTCTTTCAGTTTTTCTTAGGAAATGATATTTTATCATTATTATTTCTATTGTGTTGGCTGTTTGCAGCTTTAGAGTCTGAAAGGGACATTAGATACTTGTAGAGCAGAAAACATATGGTAATTTAAATGCCAGTCAAGACCACAGACTTGCATTTCTGATGCAACTGCTACTACGGTATCTATGAACTTGAAATCGTTTTGTTGTCATGTTGCAAATATGCTAATGGACCCTGGTTGAAATTCATCTAGCAATGGGCTCCATTGGCGTATTTTTCTGATGAAGTGTATATAATAAGATGTGTTTTGGAACTTAATGAGTTGTGTATGCTGCTAGAAAGTTTGATTTCATGTGTCTAATATATTTATTACTACTGAGCTTGCATGCTTAGAAACTATAGAGTATTTTAATCCACACGGGTTTAATGTTTCATGAGAAACTTAAGAAAGTTTATGTTCCTTTTGTTGTTATTTGAATTAGATTCTCTGTGTGTTTCTGGAAATCATGATAAGTGAGTAGCTTATGAATCATGATAGAGGTTGTATCCTTAATTCTTCCTAGTGAACATTGCTTTGGCACTCTAGGCTGATGCTATTTTGAGAACTTTTTGGAGGGAGTGGAGAAAGGTTGCAGCTTGAATTGTGATACCTAATTTCAGAAATAGGGATGGCTGCCAATAAATAGGTGGTTAGTTTATGAATGAGATTATATCCACAAATGAAATGGTAGTGAAATTTCAGGGTTCTTGGAAACCATTTGGGAGGCAATAGAGAAAGGTCGAACTTGGGTTGTATATTATCTCAAAAATTCAGAAATAAGATTTTTGCTTTTTAAACCTTGATTAGTACATGGATAATGTTGGAGGAATCCTGTTGAAGCTTCTGATGGCTTTAGAATTAGCCTGTAGGTAAAGCAGGAGGAGAATGAGAACTGAAGCTTGTGAACAATAGCAAATTGTTGGTTCATGATGCCTGGAATCCAAACATATGTTGATATCTTTTAGACAATTCTGTCCGTGATCAAATCGTATCTACAAATTCAATGAGTGGATTTTTCACATGCTTTGCACGCACACACTGTTGGAAGGTCGTTGTGGAGTGGAGTCTTTGCAGGCACATGCCTACACATGCACGAGCACGAGCATGCATAGACACAAAGGAAAGTCTTCATGTTTAACTTTAAATAGTGGTTACAATTGGGAAGTTATGCGAGGGGTGGCTGTTGGGTCAGTGGGATCAAGTCAGGTCCAGGTCAGCTTTTAACCAATCCATATGTAGTTGATCTGAACCTGATCCAAAGAATAGGGTAATTAGTGGGAACCACTGGGCTTTTTATTTTTTTAAGCTATTTTCCTCTTTGTTTTAGGTCAGGCTTATTTTTTCTTCTTTGTTTTAGTCTCATATCGTGTATGACGAAAGACCTCTAGTTATATGGGCCTATAAAAGGCCAAGTGTTGTAGTTGTTTGGTATTTCAGCTGATTTAAAAATTAAAATTTTTAGCATTGTAAGTTATTTGCTTTGTTGTGAATCTTTGCATGGTGAAGTGCAGAGTGGGAGAGAGATCTCCGGGTGCTGAAGCCTGAATTTTATTTTTATCTCCTTAAAATCCTAATTTTCTTTCCCTTTTTTTATCCACTGTTTCCGTTCTACATCAGTTTGGTATTAGAGCTAAATTCTACAATTGTTCTTCCTCTACAAAAAAACTCCCCCTCCACAAAAACCTTAGCCCCTCTCCAAACCCTAGACCATCTTCAAAAAAATTTCAAAACCCTCGATACTTTTACCCCCTCTTCTCTAGTTTCAAAAAAATAAAAAAAATCAAAAAAGAGAAAAGGAAAAAGAAAAGAAAAAGAACATTGTTCTTCTCCTTTCTTTCTTTCTCAACCACCAGATGCTCTCCCACTCTGTTTCGTCGTTTAATTCAATTCATCCAGATCCCTCTTCCCTCTGCCGACCGATCCCTTTGACCTGCTCTCGCCATCTGCTCAGTCTTCACCTTTTCACTGTCGTCTGCTCAGTTTACGCTTTGCTCAGTCTATGCCATTTTTAACACAACCATCTTCAACATTGCAGCCATCATCAACATCGCAGCCAAAGTTAACTCACCTTGCAACCATCATCAACACCGCCGCCATTTTATCGCGGGGAAAGAGCTATGTTTCGTCGTCTTCTCCGTCTCCTTCATCGTCACCGTGGTCGCCACCGCACAACCTCTACATCATCATCGTCATCGTCTCAACACAATCACCACCTCGCCACAAGTCCTCACCATCATCATCTTCATTGCTGCCCCCCGTCGCAGAACCACCTTGCCAGCGTCCCACCTACATCAAAGCTGCAAGATCTCCTTGTCGTCGTCTTATCGCTACCTCGCCTCCGTAGGGCGGCCTCGCCCGCGTCCTGCATCCACTCCTCGCCATTGAAATCATCTGCATTCGATCGAGAACGATTAGATTGAATCTAATCAGATCTTAACAAATAAGATCCGATCTAATTGGATCTCCATTTGGATCCGATTCAACCAACCCGATCCAGACCGAGTTGATTCGAGTGAGCCGACCCGGTCCAACCGAGTCAATCCGGCCGAGTCAGACTGGTCGAACTAGAGCTGACTCATTGAGCTAACTCAGCAGCAGCAACAACACATCAGTTCTTCCGGAGTCCGTTTAATTCGGAGTCTGATTCGAGTTCCGTCTAAAGCGTTGGATCCGCAGCTGAGTCCCGGAGCTACTGAAAAACTTTCAAAGCTTTTGGGCAACAGATCTTGCCTCTACACAGCTTTATTTAGAGCCACTGCTCGGTATTGGTGCTTTTTCAAGCACCTTTGTGTATCTTCTAAAACTTATCTCTCACTTTTGCGATATTTTGCATACCTTTTGTGAACTTGTGGTGATTAATAGTTGTAGTCCTGCTGTAAGTTGCCTATATTGCTGCCTGTTACATAATCATTTTTAGGAATCATTTTTTGCATCGCCATCTTATAAGCCATTAGGAAAATATTTTTCATTTGATCATATAGTACATGCATTTAGTGACATGTGGGAAATTGTTTGCATCCGTGTGATTGTGTGTACTGCATTTGCATTCTTAAATAGTGCATGCTCTTTTATTGTGGTAGAACTTATCCCCATGATCATCTAAATATGGAAGCTAAATTAGACCTTATCTTTAAGGAACTTCAGGATCTAAAGCTTTGAGTAGACAGGTTGAGAAGTAAATCTAACAAGAAAACTTTAGAGAACTGTGAAACCCGCAGGGAGCACCATAATAAAAGGGATAAGAGCACTAGTAGACCTAGGGTTAATAAAGATGATATAATCTGTAGGATTATGATAGATCCTCTCACATTTGACGGTATTCTTGACCCAAATTTTTTTAATATTACTACTTTAATTGATATAGTTTCACAGAGGAAAGTAGAGTTCAATTTGCTAAGATGAGACTTAGGGGTCAGCTAGGATTTACTGAATCTTAATAGAGAGTACAAGAGGCGTGGAGTTTCATAGAGGCTTGGGAGGAAATGAAACAAAAACTTAAGGAGAAATACTTTCGTGATTTTTATAAACATTACCTTTTAGATAAACTACACAGCGTTCATCTGGGTAGTAGGTCAGTTCAGGATTACACTACTGAATTTGGCGACCTAACCTTACGTTGTGAGGTGCAAGAAGACTCTTACCAAGTGATATTTAGGTGCTGTTTTGGTTGAGGTCAGCCATCCATCAAGCAATGTTCAGAGACACTGGAACAGGAAAGACAATTAGTTCAAGACATAGAAACCTCCCTCGGATTTTTTGCAGAGCGTAGGATCATTCCTAAAACCGGGGAGCAACCTAGCCCATGCACTCACACCACTAGAGACGCTAAGGGCAAGTTTGTGATAGGTGAATCTTCTAAGAACGCCAAGGGTAGTCAGTCTTTAAGTGTCAAGGTTACGATTACGTTACTACGCAGTGTCTCTCTAGGAACCTTCTAGTTAGGGGAGCTGATAATGATGAGATCGAGACAGTAGTCTATGAACCAACTCGCAACCCGACTGATTTTGATGATGATGTTAGAGTTTCTAGCATTCAGTTGGATGTAATTAGGTGTTCACACACAACTGTTAGAGAAGAAGACTGGCGTAGGTCTAGTGTGTTTCACACCTATATTATACATGAAGAGAAAAACTATAAATTGATGATAGATGGAGGTAGTGCGAACATAATTGCCAAGACCGCTCTTGAGAAGATGGGTCTCAAGGCTAACCAAATTCCTACCCATACAACGTGAATTGGGATGATAAGACTATTCAACCTATCACCCAGCGTTGTCAGGTTCCTATCTACATGTTTAACTACGATGATCGTGTTTGGTGTGATGTCTTAGACAAAAACGATGTACCTATTTTATTGGGTAGGCCTTAGTTTTATGACTTGGATGTGACCAGTCTGAGTAGGTTTAACACTTCTGAATTTAGATTCAAAAAAAAGAAGATAGTATGGAAACCTACTAAGCCCAGTTGAATATGGGGAATAACAAGGAGGGAACAGTCATCGACAAGAACAATAAGACACCATGTTATTTAGTGATTAGATCCCGTGGTTTGCCTAAATCTCCTATTGATGGGTCTACTCCCAGATCTAGGAATTTCCTCAGCCTTCTCCCTCTTCTGCTAGGTATTCCGCTCATTGTCACAGTTGAGCTGCATGCACCACATTTGCATGAGTTGCATGAGCATTATACAAGGCAAATGACAATCAACAATTATAACTATCAGTCTATTGTAAAATTTCACAAACGGTTGCAAGAACCATAGTTCAAAGTCGCAGTCTCGGTCGCTGACTTGGCGGGCACCGTTTCAAATCGGTCGCGGTGTCGCGGCCCCGACTCGGGCGAGACGAGCGAAATGTTATATAGAAAGCTCAAAAATTCTAAAAAAATCACGATAAAATTTAAAAAATGTACGCATCAAAATTGACCTATTACGTGTCTAAAATATCACCTTCACACTAAACATGAAGATAATACATAAACACATGCGTCGCAGTATTAAAATATCAAAATAAATGCATAATTTAGTAAACTATATGAAATTAATTAAATTTAAATTAACTACGCTGTTCACAAAAGTAAAAATTAGCTCTACCTTTTTAGTAAAAATTTAAATTTTATGAAATTAATTATATGAAAATTTGGCGGTTTTGATTCGGAGCCGACTCGGCCTCGACTCGGCTATCTCGGCCTCGACTCGGGCGACTCGGTCGAGTCGGCCCCGAGTCAAGCAAAATAATGCAATAGGTTGACTTGTGGACCAATTTTGGAACAGAAAAAGCCGTTATGGTTCCGTCTCAACCGAGTCGGAACCGAAATGGTCGAGTTTTTGAACCTTGGCAGGAACTCGCAATAGATGACGAGGTGCTGATTAGAGTGCATGCAGAGAGGTTCCTACTGTGAACTTTGAAAAAGCTTCATACTCGACGCAGAGGTTCTACAAGGTTTTGAGAAAGTTCGGTTCCAACGTTTGCGATCTTGATATTCCCCATGATCTTGGGATCAGCCCAGCGTTCAGTGTCGAGGACCTAATTCATTATCGCACTTTCAAGGGGCCATAACAGTTTTCTGTCTGTTCATTGCAGCCACCACTGCTGAGATGACCCACCACTGAGGAGTTTGTGCAGTCCTTCCCAGTTCGAATTCGTCATCCACGCCGTCGCCATTTGCCAGTGGCGAATTTTTCGATGTCGGGGAGAATTGATAGGAATCACTAGGCTCATTATTTATTTAATCTATTTTCCTCTTTATTTTAGGTCATGCTTATTTTTCTTCTTTGTTTTAGTCCCATATCGGATATGACGAAAGACCTCTAGTTGTATGGGCCTATAAAAGGCAAAGTGTTGTAGTTGTTTGGTAGTTCAGTTGATTTAGAAATTAAAACTTTTGACATTACAACTTAGTTGCTTTGTTGTGAATCTTTGCGTGGTGAAGTGCAGAGTGGGAGAGAGATCTCTCGGGGGCTGAAGCTCGAATTTCATCTTTATCTTCTTAAAACCCTAATTTCCCCCTTTCTTCTTCACCCGTTCCCGTTCTACATCAGTAATGAACACAAATCGACCCTAACTTCCCTGAAATCTGGTTGCCAGACCCCGACCTCTCTAACCTGCTTATCAAACTGGTCATGTTGAATCAAATATAGTAAATTTAATCAGTCCAGTATGGTTAGTTAAATTTGTGAAAAAAATAAACTGGGGAGGAGTTGAACCTGCAAAGCAGAATCTAGAGAAGCCACTAGCTTCTCTACTTTTACCTCTTCTGTGCTTAAGTAGCGTCATCAATTATACATATTTTTATACATACAGATTTCTAATTAAAAATGAAATTTGGAGAGTATGGGATTCAAACCTAATGCTAATAGCTCAACAACGCAAGATCTAACTAGTAAGCTGCCTGATCTGCTATTAAGGGTGATATTTTAAATATGTATCTAAGAATATTTGTGCCTGATTGTTTTTATATATAAATAAATGTTTCAAGCTTTATGAAGAACAAAGTCCAAGCATTTTTAAATGGGGAAATAGTTGGATTTGTTAGATGGGTTCATTTTGAGTATAATATGGAGGGTTCAAATCTTAATTTTTCTAAGTGGGGTAATCTTTCTTAATAGTTAAATTTTTAATCTTGATCCAAATCATTTAGTCGGGTAACCCACTTATGTATATACTTAGGTTGATTTGAATGGACCTTTGAATGGACCTGACTGCGTTTATGCCTGAGCCAGATCTGGTAAGTTGGGGTTAGGTTTGGTGAAAGCCGGCAAGTCCTCTGGTGTTTGCTGCTGTCCAGATTTCAAAGATAAAGAATATTGGAAAAGAAGATCCAGAAGAGCAAGGAGGGAAGTATGCCCAATGACAGCACAAAAGAACTAATAACTTAATTCATCATTTAAATCTCCCTTATTCTCAGATTTCTTCCCTTTTAAAGGCTTTACATTAGAAAGATGAAATCAAATTGAACTTGATCCTAATCTAAACCAAGCTAAATAAGTCCTAAAACAGGAATTAAATTGGCAACCACTATTCATGCATTTATTCTTTACCTGAACATGATTTCTACAAGAAGTACTCCATCTTATTCTTTGACTCTTTTTTTTTGACTTTAGCTCTTAACTGCAAAGACAACTGATCTCCTATTTTGGCTCTCGGCTAGACTTCTACGGATTTTTTCTGCTTTAAATATGAGACTCCTGATCTGTCCAAAATACTGAATAGATGATGAACCCCAAACACCTATATAGTACGACAATTCTATCATGAAGCTGTATCTTGTTGGACACGTGTCGAACACACGAGTCATGTGTATTTTAAAAATTTTCTGCATGTTGGTGCATCAGGTCCGTGGTTGTGTGGTTGTGCTTGTGCATTATAGCCAAACACACACCTACAAGATAGCGTAAATTCCAACGGGGGGGGGGGGGGGGGGGGGGGGGGGGTACATAGACTTTACAAGCCTGTGGCATGTTCACATGCATCTTCATAGATAGGTGAAAACATCTTATCAGAACATTTCGTTCCTTAGGGTGACATGAGCACATCTATAATTGTGAAGCTTAATTGAAACCTCCTTAAAGAGGACAGTTGAATCGACACCTTTACACACAAAGAGGGAGGGAGGGAAGGAGAATCGTAGTATATTATGATGTGTTTTCTTAGGGTAACATGAGAACATACATCCTATGAAGCACGGGTGCGCCAGAATGGACGACACACCCGCACCCGACACGAATCAGGCATGGATTCGTGCCCAACACGTGCACGACACGTGTCAAACACAGTCAAACCGTGTCTGATTCATGGTCAATGATCAACATGGGTCGGGTGTGGTGGGTTTGGAATTTTTTTTAAAAACCCGACTTCGAACGACCCGTTACCACAAACCCACCCTTTAAAAAACCCAAATCCCATTTCACCCCTCACAAATCTCCGATCTCTCTCTAACCCTAAATCCTCCTCAGTCCTCCCTCGTTGTGGTCGTCCTCTTGTCGGCGCAGTCGTTCGAAGGTGGAAGATGGTGGTCGACTCCTCCCATGGCGAACTTCTCGAAGACAGTGATCGGTTGCTCCCTCCTCCCTCATCGTCGGCTCTTCAAAGGAGGTAATTTTACCTCCTCCCTCTCTCACTCTCTGCTCTCTCTCTCTCACGATCTCTCTCTGTGCTCTCTCTGAAAGAGAGCTTTCTCTCCTCTCCCCCTCTGCTCTCTTCAGAGAGAGTTTTCTCTCCTCTCCCCCCTCTCCGCTCTCTCTCAGGGTCTTTATCTCTCAGTGTCTGTCTCTCTCTGCTCTCTTACTCTCAGGCTCTCTCTCATTCTCTGCTTTCTCAGGGTCTGTCTGTCTTTATCTCTCTCTATCAGTGTCTCTCTCTATCAGGCCTTGTCTCTCTCTCTCTCTCTCTCTCTCAGGGTCTCTCTCTCTTTATGTCTCCCCTTTCTCTCTCTATCTGAGAGAGAGCTCTCTCTCTCCCCCCTCTCTCTTTGCTCTCTCTCAGCTTCTCTTCTTAGTATCTCTCTCTGACAGAAAGAGAACCTGTAAGAGAGAGAGAACCTGAAAGAGAGACAACAGAGCGTGAGAGGGGGGAGAGAGAGCTCTCTCTTTCTCAGAGAGATGGGGGGAGACAGAAAGAGAGAGCAGAGAGAGAGGATTGCTTAATTATTATGTTTTATGTTTAATTGTTAATTGAAATTTATATTTAATTTCATGTTAAACTGATAATTGAGTTGATAACTAACTGTGTTTATATGTTATAGACTTGTAGTTAATATTTGTGTTTATATGTTGTTAATTATTATTATGTTTATATGTCATTATGTTGCAGTTAAATTGTTAATTCTTATTTAGGTTATATGTTATAGTTAATATTTTCATATTGTTGCTATTGTGTTTATAGCAATGAAAATCGAAAGTAGTTCAAGTGTAGTACAAGATGATCACACTCCTCTTTGAAAATATGTTAAGAAATTGAAAAAAAAATTGGAAGGGGAGGAGGAAATTGGTGGTGAAAGTGTAGCTATTGTCAGGTTACCTGCACATCCTCATATTCAAGAGTTAAAGCTCATATCTTGAGGCAAAGCGGGTAAGAGATAAAGATGTGTTCATTGGTTAAATCCCATAACAGAAGGGACATGACAAAGGAGATGGAATGAGCGGAAACGAGGGTGAAGGCTTCTATGTCTAGAATCATAACTTTGCCTACATTTTCAACTTCAAGTACGGTCGGAGGAAGTGCAACTGCTAGTATGCCACATATTACAAGTGAACTTAAGAGGAGATGGGGGTCAATACCATGGATGTCTACAGGGGCAAGAGAGAATTGGATGCAACGATTGCGAGGATGTTCTACACCGGTAGATTGTCATTTAACTTGTCAAAGAATCCTTATTATAAAGTCTTATACATGGTGATTTTGATTGTGATTTTAATATTTTATAAATTTATGTATATATATAATAATAAAAAAATGCTTGCCGTATCCCCGTATCCAATTTTTTTTAGATTTTGCCATATCACGTATCCTTTTTTGCACCTGTGTCCGTGCAACATAGCTTTCATCTATCTCTGTGAGACTTAATTGAACCCTTGTTACAGAGGAGAGTGGAGCCTTTACCCTCACAACACAGAGGGAGGGAGGGAAGGGAGGGAGGAAGGCACAATTGTGATATATTATTTCTGTAGGTGTTTTGTTCATTAGGTGGCATTAAAGTAGGTTATTATATTATGAAAGAAACAATTCTTTGGTGGGACATTTTTCTTTACATAGACTTTTCTTGTTTCAGAACACAGGTTACACAGCCTAACCTTTTTTCGGCTCTTAAAAAAGAGAGTAACATGAGATTGAATACCACTTAAGCTCCATTCAGAAACCTTGGATGAACAATTTGATGCCAAAACCTCAATTGGTTTATCTGATTGGAGATCATAATATGATATGGTTGTCATTACATTGTAAGATTGCCATTGGCTGCAATTGTTTTATGACTGGATTTTCACTAGGCTTTGCAGATATCTTGGTTCAGTGTGATTTAAGATCAAACCAGCTGAAGTTGTTCTTGTTAGTGGTTATGGTGACGTAGTTTTAGTTCATGGATGTTGGATTCTTGATATAAGATTGATTAATAGGCTTCGTGTTATCTTGGTAATCGGTTAATCTACGATGAGCCCAGTTGTGAAAAAAATAAGGGAAGTATCCTTCAAACCAAAATCTGTGAAAGCCAAAAGCAGATCAATCTTTGATGACAACCAATATACGAAATTTTTTATCTTAGAGAACAATTAAGAACAAGACAAGGTTCAAGAGGACTTTTACATGTTTAACTCTTTGTGCATTGGGAGAGTGTTGATTTTTACTATAGAATAAACGTACAAGAGATCACTCACCTGCCATTTAAATCTAATCGCAAAGATCTCATAGTTTTGAAATTACTGAACTCTCAATCTTAAAACCTCGTTGGTTTTTATCGTTGACCCCACAACACATCGCAAACATGTGATGGGCTTCACAGGCATGTATTATGTTAAGTGTGTGGGATAGGACATTTTGCTTCTTTTTTTTATTAACTTAGTTACTTGATTAAGAGGTATTTTTAAATCATTAAGATTTTATTTTTTTTTTTCTTTCTTTTTTTTTTTAAAAACATGTTTGATATTGCATTATACTTTTTTTTTAGTTATATTGTTGGAGTATGTAGTTCTTTGTAAGACTATCATGCATCGTTAAATTCCTATGCAAAACAATTAAATGAAGGATTTTTTTTTTTTTTTTTTTTTGGGGAGCTGGGGTGGTTGTTTTTTTTTTTTTTTTTTTTTTTGGGGGGGGGGGGGGGGTGTTGAATTCTTGATTCCCTGATGTGTAACTTAATGTCTTCTGATAATAATTTCTTTTGGGATTTGTTGGTGCTACTACTTAATTCATTTTTCTTCAATTTCTCTTACTGATCCATGCTATAGATCTCATCATGATCACACGTTTCATTCTAATTAAAACTGTTGGTTTGAGTGATAGCAAATCTTTGCTTGGAAGTTCTATCAATCTTTGATTGGAAGTTGTTGAATAGAACTCTGATTGACCATTCTAAAGCAGCGAGCCAATATCATATATTTGGGTGAAGATGAAGATTCTCTATAATATGTATGCTTAAATTATTAACAAATCAGAAATACTTCTTTATGTACTTTTCATAATTGAATTTATTATTTCTTTAATTCATAGAACAATTACATGTTGGTTGCTGGCCTGGAGTATGTAGGGTGTTTTTTTACATCTTTTTCATGCGTGTCTGCGTGCGTGTATTCTCTTTATCTGGGTGGAATAAAGGATGTAGCCTGGACTTCCACAACGTAACCTCTCATTTTAGTCGCCCCTGTTGGATGGTGGCCGTAGCCTGGACTCAAACCCATAGCTTAACCACATCCATTTGGCAGCCCTGTGGTGATTGTTGGTTGGTTAGGCAAGTTGGGTTAGTTTAGAACAAGACTGTGAAGGAATGAAGTTTTCGCTTCCACGAAGATGAATCACTTCTGCATGGGAGGATTATTGTCTAAAGGCAACTTTTTGCTTGGTTTCTCCACTCTGGTGAATCTGATATATTATTATTTTAGGACTCGCAGAAATGATGTCTAGGAACGAATAGGGAAAATTGCTGTCAATTCTGCTGTCTAGTCAGAAACTTGAATTCTTTTTGAATGCCACATCCTACCAGTATGGGCCAAGGTTAATGAAATGGTACTTTCTCATTCTTCGCGCAATAACTTGTAATTAGGGATCTTCTTTTGGAATGTTGTCATACTCATAGTCCGTTTCTTGTTTTTGGTTTTCTCTATCGACATGCTTGATATGCTTTCTTGATTTGTCATTCGTAAATATCAATTTTTGTACGAGTTTCTTCTTTCATCTTGGTGTTACGATATGGCAATTATCTGCAATCCTGAAGACTCCTTTTATCGTTATTTCATGCTGCAAATTGTTATCATCTTGATTAAAGTATTTACCAAGTTTTTTGTGTTTCTTTAAAACAGTGCCAAAGACGAGGAAGAGGTGGCCTTGTGCATCAAAGAGCTCAATTCCCCAAGTTTTTTACCTTCCATGATATCTCTGGGGTCACAGACTCCTTTGAAAGGAAAGAGATGGAAAGAGATCTCTTAGCCAGGCTCCTGGTCAACCTCTGCAAATGTCAAGATAGATTGTTTAGCCAGACTCAGCTTATGCAAGGGTAGAATACTCAATTCCCTTCTCCTAAGATTAACCACCAATTTTTCATATTAATTTGCAATCTACGTACTTGATTCTTTCCAGGTTTGAATCTGTTCTCTCTTCGCTAGAGGATGCGGTTAATGACGCTCCCAAGGCTGCAGAGTTCCTTGGTCACATTTTTGCCAAAGTTACACTTGAGGGTGTGCTTCCTTTAAGCGAGATAGAAAGATTGGTCTATGAGGGAGGGGAAGAGCCAAGAAGTCTGGTAGAATCTGGGCTTGCATCTGAAGTCCTAGGCAGCATCCTGGATTCATAAGAACGAAGAGGGGGATTCTGTCTTCAATAACATCCGTGTGAACTCCAAACTACGGCTGGAGGATTTCCTGCCGCCTCATCCCACCAAAACTAACAAGTTGCACACATTTCTTTAGAGATGAAGGCGCTCCTCTGTATTGGGTAAGAACAAGAAATTCATTTCTTGTTCTCCTTCAAGGTGCTACTGCATCCATAATCAAGTGCTCCATAATCTATTAGTTCATATTTATGCACTCCTTAATATTCTTTAATCTTTCGCTACAACTGAAGAAGACACAGTATCAATTGAACTGATTATTATTTATTATTAATAGTGGCAGCGGCAGAGGCAGAAGCGGCCTGAGAATGAACTCATGACTGGTAGTTCATTCGCCACTGGAACCTGTAACAGGATTTTATTTACCTGTGTCTATAATTGGTAAGAATAATGGCCAAGCTTGTTTTCTCGAGAAATTTTCAGGTTTTAGTATGTTAATAATATCCATCTTTCGTTTGGGGCAAAATTTGGTGATGTAGATTCATTCTTGTACTGTCTAATGTCTGTAGTTTGTTAATCATTGCGTTCGTTGAGAAAATGCGATTACAGTGGCAAACTTTAGAAGGGATGAGTTGATTAGAAGAAATAGTAGCTTCGCTATATTGTTGAAATTTCAGGGTCCGTCTTTGATGTTAAGATTAAACATCTGCTGCTTTCTTAGCTACAGCATTCAGTAAACAAGTAAACAGTTAATTTTACAAGTACACGATTTTATTTTATTTTATTTTATTTTGTTCAGGAAATATGCAAGTAAAAAGTTGGTTGTAGCACGCAGGATGTGATGATGCATGACATTTCTGTAGGTATTCCAGTGTTATGTTCTGATATTCATAATTTGATGATGTCTGGTAACATAATACCAATTATTGTACTAATTATTCAGACAAACACGTAAACAACCTTTGTAGTAGGGGGTGGAACCGAATTCAAATCGTATGCTAACGTGTTCGTATTTTATTTGGCTTAAAATCTTTGAATTCAAATACGTGCATTACCGTCCGAATTTGAATTTGAATTTCCTCTTCCGAATCTGAATCGAATTCGAATTTTTTGAATATTAAAATATTCTTGCATTTGTGTGTTTAGTATTCGTTTAATTTCAATATTATTAATTAAGATTTTTTTTAATTTACTTCAGTTTTATTGACAACATTTTAATTATATTTTTGAGAATCACATCTTGTATGGAAGAGAGAACTAAACAGATCGTCGTATGAATTAGATTTAAGGTTAGAGTGCATGATTTTTCAGCTTCATATAAATATTTTACATAACATTTTTTTTTTAATTTTATAATTATAAAATATCATGGAACAAAATGTAAATAAAATATCACGGACCAAATGCAAGAATATCTATGTATGCAATATTATATTTTATAAGTAGTTAAGTACATATGTATTAAACTAACGATTCGTTACATTTAAATGAGCAAATCGGATTCGATCGAATAACTAAACGAATAATTAACGAACTATTTGTTAATTATTTCGGTTCGGTTCCACCCGTGCTTTTAAGCTTTGAAAGGCCTTGCAAAGGAGGCAGAGGCTCCGTCTCCGGTGAATTGTTAGTCCCGCAGAATCTGCCAGCCATGTCAGGATCCTCACTTGTCATCTCATCAGGCAAGTCCCAGTTGAAATCCTCCATGAGATTTGCAAATGCGAGCCCCACGGTTGACACTGCAAATAGCATACGAGGACAGATTCTGCGGCCAGCCCCAAACGGAACGAAGTCAAAATCCTTTCCTCTGTAATCAAGTAGCTCGTCTTGCTCAGATCTTCCTCTTTGATTGTAGATTCACTCAGAGTAAGCAAGCCAGGGAGAGTTTTCCACTCAATCAAGCCATGGCACGAAATCGCCGCCGACGCCAAACTGCCCGAGAACCACCGAATTCTCCTCTATAAGCCTGCAGATGACACTGCTCCTGCCTTCTTGCATCTCTGAAGCAGTCCCATCTCTGAAGCAGTCACCAAACAGGATCCTGCACATAAACTTGTTCATGAACAAGTTCAGGAACTCACTCACGAGCCCATTTCGGTGGATACCGTGGACACCATTGACGCCACTCTCTCTTGCACCACAGGGCGAAAAGACTGGCACCATCTTGGTGCTCAGCAGGTTGTTCACGCACAGCCTCCTCACCTGCCTCCAGTGCTCGCCATAGGGTGCGAAGACGACATCCCTCTCTCCGGGGAGGGGAACTCTTTTTGCTTTGCGCAACATGTCTCTGGCCGTGTCTGCAGACGAGACGATGAGGGTCTGGACCTGGCCCAGCCTGAGGAGCATGGGTGGTCCGTGCTTGCTGGAAAGAGCAGCGAGCGACCGAACAGGAAGCGTGCCGAGCTGGTGGAGGTTGCCCAAGAGGGGGGAGAGCCTCGGTGGGCATGGTGGGAAATGGTTTCTTGATGTTGTTGTTACTCTCTCGACGATGAATGTTAGAAAGAGTACGATTGCAAGTAACAAGAGAGCTGTAGCAGCAAACAGAGACTGATCAAACATGGGAGAAATCCCGAGCTCACAAACTGAGGACTTTCAATCAACTTCCCAAACTAATGGAATTCTTAAGTTGTTTGGAGATTTAAGGACGGGTCTTGTAAAATTTTCATCTGTGATTGTGACATTGAGCAATAAACATTTTGAGAAGTGATATGAAAAAGTAAATCCGTGATTTGATTTGCTCACGCAGTGAGTGGACAAAACATTGTTGGCCCAGAGTCCTTCCACTCTAATTTTGATGATGATTAACTAATGTAGTTATGTTTACTAATAATCTTGTGATGTTTAGTTTTAAATACTTAACCAAAATATTAGTAGGTGATTAGCTTCAACAAAATTGTTTTAGAGCTTTTTCACATGGTGATTCAAGAGTCCGAGCGTCAAAGTTCATATATAGCAATCGTTGGAGTCAAGCTCGGTGGATCACGTTTGGATCGAGTCTGTTTGAAGACGGAGTTCATTAAGAAGACCTCGGTACATAGTTTAGATTATGTTTTAGATCCATTTGTTAAAGATTAGATAGTGTGATATGCTCAAGTTCACAACACACACACGTTTCATGTTTTGGTTTTGGTTTTCGGTTTTTGGTTTAACCGATCTTGGTTTTCATGAATAGATAGTATCAAAACAAGTTTACATGGTTTAATGTATATTAGATTTGTTTTATATACATCTATGCTTCAACTATTTAAACAAACTTAGTTTGATAGTCTGTTTCATGAGTTTGGCGGTTTGGTATTTTAACAAAACGTATTTTTGGATTTAAAGTAAAAAATATTGATATATATCTATTTCATGTATATTGGATTATATCCATATACAACATGCTTCAAGTTGTTTCAAATATCATGTTTTTGTATTTGGGTGAGTTTTGGACAAAACGAATTTTCAATTTAAAAATTCAAGTTTTAGAAAATACAGATTTTGGTTTTCGGCAAACAATCGCATGATTTACACAGTCTTTGATTGGAACAGCAATTCCACTCTTGTAAACTTTTTCCAAGTCTACAAAAGTATCTAAAGATTTTTGAACAATGGATTTCTAGAAGAAGAAGAAGAAACCTCTCTCTAAAAATGACTTTATTCAAAAAAAAAAAAATGGAAAAAGGCCAACATGATGAACCCAAGACGCACATTTAATCACAGAAGCAAATATACTTGACACATAATTTCATTTTCTTTTTTCTCGGTTCCTTTTCGTTTTCTAACAAAACTAAGCTCTGAGTTTGTGCACAGGTCCTTCTCGTGATAAAGCAAACCTAACAAAAAATTTGTAGCTTATTTCTTGCAACAAATGCTGCATACATCATATATATATATATGTGCGCGCGCGCGCGCGCAGTATGGTGCAAATGCTGCATTTCTATTGTGACATCCAAACAACTTCAGCAATACTCAAGAGAAAGATACAGTATTCGACATATCTAGCCGTAATGATACAGGAAGAGATGGTATTTGACGTATCCAGCATGAGTAGTGTATGTTGTCTATTCTTAAGAATGGTGTTATCTTAAGCGAGTTTGAAATATGATAAGAGGTTGTTTGTTTGGACGTAAAAGATCGTAATTCGTAAATGACTTACAAACCAATTACAATTATGGTGTTTGCTTGCACCGTAATTCATAAGACGTATACAACTCAACTACCACTCACTTGCGACCCAATTACCACTCACTTACAGCCCACTTACAGTTAATTTTATGGTCATGCAGATTTGTATTATTTTTTTTATGTTAGTATTAATTTTTTTTAATATTTAATATTTTTAGTATTTATTTGTAATATTAAAAAATTTTAAATCACCAAATAGTTAATTTTGTGGTCAACTTTTCCAGTTATAACTTACACAGTACGACAACCAAACATCATAAAACACAATACACTTTCTCACTTACAACTTTATATTACCAACCAAACACCTTAAAACTTACATGGATGTAACTCATTACAACCGTAAAAGAATTTACCAATTACGACTTACGAATTACGGCCAATTACGACAACCAAACAGACTAGCCTAAGTTTTATATTTTGTACAGTTTTCCTCCTTTTAACTTGCTCTAAAATTCTCAACATTTTCTGCTTTATGTTTAAATTATAAAACACAAAATTACAAATATAAATAAGGAAAATGTACCTCAGATGCCCCCATCGCGAGGGGATGGCGAAGAGGAGGCTGTCAGCGTGAGGAATGGGGGATTTTGATCGTTGATTGTGTTGATCGGGAAATAATTTTCTTGTTTTGAATTAGAATTATGTTTCATATTTTTCTTCTTTTGTAAAGACTCTTTCTGTTGTATGTAGTGCTGTTTGGTTCAGGTTCCAAGTCCTTACCTACACTCGGGCTACACAATCTAATGAGATGGAAAGAGTGCAAACAGAAGATCCACATTCTGAATTTTGAACTCGAATGTGAATAAGATGCATCCATTCTTTGAACAATCACTCAAGATAGATACCAAACCAATTGATCTCACTCTGAAAAAGCTGAGAGCTAAAATCAAGCAGGAATCAAGTCAACCCTCAAGAATACAATATAGCAAGAAATAAATCTCAATGTCAATTAAATTAGCAAGTCAAACTCTAACATCAAAATTCACATTATTTAAACTCGAGCGTCAAGGATCTGCATTGAGTTCATTCTTATTTGTTATAGTGATGGATGAGCTTATTAGAGCTATTCAGGATGAGATACCGTGATGTACGTTTTTGCTGATGATATTGTCCTATTCGATGAAACGAGAGCTGAGGTAAATGCAAAATTGGAGGTATGAAGGCAAACTCTAGAATCTCGAAATTTTAGATTAAGTAGGGCCAAAACAGAGTATATGGAGTGTAAATTCAGTAAACTGGGAATCCTAAATTATAGTATTGTGATATTAGATGGTCAAGAAATACCGATGAGTAGTCATTTTAAGTACTTGGTTTTATTATCCAAAAGGATGGAGAGATCAATAGTGATGTCAACCATAGGATGCAAGTCGGCTGGTTGAAATGGAGGAGCGCAACAGGAATTTTATGTGATCGTAATATTCTGTTATGGTAGGAAAAGTTTTTTTAGACTGCTATTAGCCAGCTTTGTTATATGACACAGAATGTTAGGTTATAAAGAGATATCATGCCAAAAAGATGAGTGTAGCAGAGTTGCGCATGCTTCGTTAAATGTGTAGTAACACGAGATGAAGATATTCGTACTGAGATAGGCGTAGCCTCTATAGAAGAGAAGATGAGAGAAGACCGCCTAGATAGTTTGGTCATATGCGACGTAAACCTATAGATGCGCCAGTCCAGCGAGTAGAGCATATCAAATTAGGGTAAGATAAAAGAGCGCGGGAAAGTGAAGAAAACATGGATGGAGGTGATACGACAAGATATAGAGGCTAAAGGTCTTAGTGAAGGCATATTGCTCGATAGGAATGAATGAAGCAAGCTGATCCATGTGCCCGATCCGGCGTAATTCTCATTCGGTTCATGTAACCTACCCCAAATACTTGGGATAAATGGCTTAGTTGTTGTTGTTAAACTCGAGCGTCCCTACTAATTACAATGTAAATCACCGCTCATAAGCTTAATATAAATAAATAATATGCATATGTTGTGCGCAGCGAAAAATCAATGGCGATATGACAGAACTTGCAAAAGAAAAACTAATTTGTAAAGCAAACTAGTAATACCTAGACAAAAAAGTAATAACTAAATAACACGAGAATTTAACGTGGTTCGGCCTAAACTTGACCTACGTTCACGGGGAGAGAACTTGAGAGAGATTTATTAATAAACTTAATGCAAAGAGATCTAATTTTCTTCTTGATCGCATAAGAGTATTCAACTTATCCTTGAATGTAAATCTAGATTACAAGAGTATAAGTTTTCTCTACGTACATTCACCTCACCCCTCTCTTTTTCGCTTCTTTTTATCTCCTTCTTTAAGATTATTCAATATACTAGGTACAATATTTATTTATAAGATTTTACAATACAACTCCTATTTTAACTTTGAGATGATCTTGGCTGTCGGATGCATGAAGAACTTAATCAATCCAACTAGGATTTGGTCTTCTTGATCTAAAAGAATTCTAGACCCTTCAATCTTTAGAACAAATCTTCATAAAATAGAAATTGAGTTTTAATCGGAATCCACCAGAAAAGAGAAGCTTGTTCATGGAAGAAAAGGAAACAGAATCTGATTCTGACTTCTATCTGTCGACAGCCTTCTCAAGCCTGTCGACAGGTAAGCCAGCCGTCAATAGCAGATATGACCTGTCGATAGACTGAGCTCTCTTCTCTTCTTTGTATCTTGCCGTCGACAGGTCTTATTGATAACCTACTGGGTGCAGTCGACAGGCCTGTCGACTGCCACCATATTTTCTGGATTTGCTTCTTCTCCAAGCTCTTCTTTCTCATCATTTTTCTGGATTTGCTTCTTCTCCAAGCTCTTCTTCTTCTTCTCCAATTCAATTGGATCTTCTTGACCATCATCTCCTTCTTGAAAACAAGGCAACTTCATAACAATCTCCATCTTATCTTGATTTTCAAGCCTTTAACAAAACACCTTGAGATTTTAGAATTGTACCTTGATTATTTCCTTGACTGTAACCGTACTTTGAAGCTTTTAACACTTGCCTCCTTTTTCTGAGGCCTTTGGTTGATTACCACCATTGCTTGGGTCATCTCGGGTCTTACTCGAATGCATCATTTCTCTTCCTGCTACACTTTGATCTGATTCATATCCCGTTGCAGTCTTCATTGAATCTCCACCTTGCGATTAGTTTCCTTCCAAGCTTATCCTTGAAACTCCACCTCGAACTGAATTTTCTTTCTTCAGCTTGTATAACCCTCTACACTTCTCTCCTTCCAGCATTACCATGTCTCTTTGACTAACTGTGATGATGCCTTATTGCACTTAGATCCGACATCCTTCTTCATCGAGCACCCTTATGGATAAAGATTGTATCGTGCCTCTGGGACATACGAACCGCCTTCAGAGTATGCATCGTCTCATCGCTTTCTGTAATCTTGACTGTCCCAGTGCCAAAGACCTCGCAAGCCGAACCATTCACCATCTTGATAATCCCTTCTTCCTTTACAACTAAGGAGTTGAACAACTCTTTTTGGGAACATATATGAATCGTACTGCCAAATCAAATATTCAGTCTTATTTTGAGAAGTGTTATCTTCATAGGAAGCCATTAATATTTCGGTCTCCTCTACATCACTTATAGCTATGTCTGCCTCCTCAGCTTGCCCTTTTTTCTTTAATCACTCTTACCAATACTTGCAGTCATTCTTCCAGTGACCTTTCCTGTGATAAAAGGACACGTCTTTGATGAGCTCAAACTTTTTCTTTCTTCCCCCTTTCTTTCTTTCCCATGACCACCAAACTTGATCCTTCCCTGCTCCTCTGATTTGGCCTTTTCCTGATCTCATTAGACAAGAGAGTTGACGTCACCTCTTCCAAAATGAGAGTTTTCTTACCGTTGAGTATGGTGGTAATGATGTGATCGTATGACTGAGGAAGCAAACTAAGAAGTATCAACGCCTTGTTCTTCTCGTTGATCATGACATCAACAGGTATAAGTCATAGTTGACCTTGTTGAAGAAGTTTAAATGCTCCAATACCACTTCCCTTCCTTCATGCGTAGTTCATATAGTTATTTCTTGAGGTACAGCTTGTTGGAGAGACTTTTCATCATATACAATATCTCTAACTTTGATCACAATCCTTTAACTGTTTCTTCATCCATCACGTTGTACTTAATCTCATCTGTGAGACATAACTGGATCCTGTTCTTCGCCTTTAGATCCGTCTTCTCCCAATCCTCATCTGACGTACCTACATGTTTTGCCTACTTTCCCTGCAAGATCTTGTGAAGACCTTGTTGTACTAGTAACATCTTTACCCTCTTTTGTCATAAATCAAAGTTTTCTTTGTTATTGAATTTCTCAATCTCTAACTTACTCGTAGAAATTTCTTTCTTCGACATATCACCTCTCTTCGACAACCTTTAGGCTCTAATACTAATTATTATGCACAGCGGTAAAATATGTGACAATATGACAGTACTTGCAAAGGAAAACAAATTTGTAAAGCAATCTAATAATATCTAAATAAAAGAGCAATAACTAAATAACACGAGGATTTAACGCGGTTCGGCCCAAACTTGGCCTACGTCCATAGGGAGAGAACTTGAGAGAGATTTAATAATAAACTTGATACAAAAAGATCTAACCTTCTTCTTGATCACATAAGAGTATTCACCTTTCCCATGAATTTATACCTAGATTACAAGAATATAACTTCTCTTTATGCACCTTCACTTTGCTCCTCTCTTTATTGGCTTTCTTTTATCTCTTTCTTTGAGATTATTCAGTAAACTATGTTACAATTTTTATTTATAGGATTTTACAATACAATTCATATTCTAACTCTGAGATGATCTTGACCGTCAGATACTTAAAGAACTTGATTAATCCAACGAGGAGTTGGCCTTCTTAATCTAGAAGAATTCTAAATTATTCAATATTTAGAAATAAATCTTCATAAAATAGAAATTGAGTTCTATTTGGAATCCATCAGAAAAGGGAACTTGATCGTGCCAAAAAAAGAAACAGAATCTGCTTATGAATCCTAGCTATCGATAGCCTTCTCAGGCCTATCGACAGGTGAGTCAGCTATCGACAGCCGATATGACATATCGACAGACTAAGCTCCCTTCTCTGTATCTTGTTGTCGATAGGTACTGTCGATAGTCTATTGGGTGCAGTCAACGAGCCTATCGACTGCCACTATATTTTCAGAATTTGCTTCTTCTCCAAGCTTTTCTTTCTTCTCTACATCAACTAGATCTTCTTGGCCATCATCTCTTTTTAAAAACAAGACAATTTTACAGCAGTATATAATAAACAAACTAAGATTAAGGCAAAGAATTCCTCTAGAGTTTAGCTTAAGGTTTGAAGTTGGATTTCCTTTGTATTCACCACAAAATACTTTTATAGACTAATCTCTAATCAGTCTTTTTTGAGTCTATATCCCCCTCTAAATTAATATTCTTGGGACCAACCCTTAGTATTAATTTGGAGGAGTTATTAATTTGAAGGGTTTTACTTTGTAAATTATTATTTTGTTTTAGAAAATATATTTGTTTAATGTTTCACGTCCTTCAAACTTCTCCATCGGCTCTATAGCATTTAATCTGCTTAAAAATCTCACTTTAGTTGACAAGCTCCTAAAAAATCTCCTTATAGATATATCTTATCGCAAGTAAAGCTGTTAGAATGCTAAATTTAGTTAAAATTTTTTGCTACAATAAGAAGATCACAATAACTTCTTAAGAACAATTCAAAAGATAAGGATGAATTCAAAATTTTCAAACATGATGACCTTGTACAAACTAGCATCTCAAAGTACTTTTTCTAGTTCTTGAATATCGTATGTAATATATTTTTTACTTTTATAAAATTATTAATTTATGTGACAGTCGGACCTAAAATTTTACACTAGATTTCAAAAAGAAGTTATTAATTATTTTGATAGGGGAATTTATTACTTTTTTAAGTCAGGCCTAGGATTTTTTATTAATTCAGAGAGGTTATTAATTTAGAGGAGATTAATTTATTAGGGTTCTACTATAGAACACAATTTCAAGTTTGATTGTAAGAACAACTCAATTGGAGTTGTGTTTGATATAACAATTGAACTTAATCTCTACATTATAATTAGAATTGTACTTCCATGAAGAATGCTTGGGTTAGAATTAGGTTAAGCTAGAGGAGACGGTGCTCGACCGGGCGAGAATGCAATTTCAAAACCACTCTAAATTAAGCCAAATTTCCCTAATTAATTTACAATTTTTTTTAATGGAAACAACAAGGTCTCAAACTTGAAAAACTCCGTTCCGATATATAGAAACTAATTTGCAATTTCAATAAGAACAAAAAAGAGTATGGCACAATGAGAGGCCTTGTACATAATTTCAATATGCTCTACTACAAGTTATAAGAATTACCATAATTTTGAAAGTACACCTAGAGGGGGGATGAATAGGTATAGTATTAATCTAAGACAAATAATGTAGAATTAAAAACTTAATTACAAACATACGTGTAATCAAGAGTGAGTCCGCATTTTTCGTGAAGGACTCTGAAACTACTCCTCACAATTCTTCTAAATTATGAGTTGAGATGTTTTAATAGCTCTCTTGATTAAATACTAATGTGAGCATACAAATAATATCTAGCATGTATATGAATATGATCAAGTAATAACAATGCAAGATACATATATATATAGAGAGAAAGATCTAAATGCAAACACAAAGATATGTTTCGAGGTTTGAGCAACTGCTCTACATCCCCGTCTTTACATAGAATAATTTTCACTATGTTCAAACATGACCTTCCACAAAGGGACATCCACCGAGAAATAACAAATACAAACTGGGAGTAACACAACTCCAACTCTCTTACGCACCGCTACACAAGAGGTAGGCATTAAGCCAACCACAAAGCAAATAAAAGAAATATAACTTAGTAATCCACTGATCACAAACACTCTCGGTGATCTAAAAAGATCACAAATAATTTTTCTCACAAAAACAAGATTCTAAAGATAGATTTTGAATTGATTGGCTCAAGTATGTGAAATCAAAGTGTTTAAAAAAAAACAACATATAAAAACACTTGGGAAAAACTTCTTGATAGATATGAAATTGAAGAACAAAACTAAAATTCTCAAAACTTGATTTTATTTGATTTTTTAAAACTTTGAAAACAAAATAAAGATGGAGATTTGAAGTACAAAAACTTTGTTTAAAACTTGTAGAAAATACTTAAGAAGTTGGTAAGAATAGCTCTTAGAAATCTTATAAAAAACAGCCCCCAAAACCCATATATATATAGGGCTTTGGAAAATATGGTTGTTGGGGGTCAAAACCTACCCAGAACAGGCTGTCAGTCGACCACCTGATCGATTGGCCGACGATCAAAAAATATGACCGTTTGAAGCAGTAGGTCGACCGTCCGATCGACTGCCCCTAAGGCAAAATAGCTTGTCGGTCGACTGCCCGGTCGACCGAGCCAAATAGATATTAAGTCTTTTACAGTCGGTCGATCGACCGGCCATATAGGCTAGGTCATTGTTCACGTCTTAAGCACATCGATCGACCGAGCTCTTATCTAGTCGACCGGTCGGTCGACCGCCAGAAGGCCAAAACAGGATTTTTAAGGATTGAAAACTTGGACTTTTAAAACTCTAAAAATTCTCATAAAACTCTATAAAATTCATAAAAATAAGTTCTTGTAAATAAATTGAAGTACAAATATGTGTGATCAAAAATCCACACATATCACAAACAATTGAACTATTTTTTAGGCTTAGAAATTTTGAATTAAAATAAAAACTGGTATTTTTCAAAATCAAGTTCTAAATTGGAATTCGTTTTCTCCAAAACTTGTTAAATACAAAATAAGATATTTAAAATACATTTGAAGCATAGTGTATATGGATAGAGTCTAATAAACATATAAATGATATAATTATGTTTTTGTTAACAAATTCCAAACTAAGTTTTGATAAAAGTAAAACTTAAAACACATGATTAGATATATATCAAAATAAGCTTTTAAACATTATGAACCAAATAATGTATATGAATGAAATCTAGTATACACATAAATCATGTAAACTCATTTTGATGAAATCTATTCATGAAAACGAAATGTATATTCTTTGAAACTCAAAACCAAAACTATATTTTCCAAAAAATAAAACTATTTAACATGAATGTTGTGTGTGTGTGTGTAAAAGCTTGAGCAATTCATAACTAATCTATTCTTTACATTTTGCTAAAAATAAAATCTTAAAACTTACCAATATGGATTCAAGTCTTCTCTTGAAAATCTTCTTCTCCATCTTGACTTGATTTAAACTTAATCCAAACGATCTAAACTCTTCTTTGAGTACTAATGCGATCTTGACGCGCGAGCTCTTGAATCAACATGTGTTAGCTCCAAAACTTACTTTAAATCCTTTGTTGAAGTTAAAAACCAACTAAGATCTTGATCAATAACTGAAACTATATAAACACAAGATCATTAGTAACTTAACTTCATAAGTTAGTCATCATCAAAACTAAGGTGAAGAGTCTTTTGGGCTAACAATCTCCACCTCTTTGATGATGACAAAACTTATGAGATTATATATGTATGGATTATAGATAAGCTTCATAGAAACTCCCCTTAACTTATGCATAGCAAATTAACAAATAGATATTCAATGTAAGCTCAAATACCAATAAACAAAATAAAAAATATGCAATAAGAATCATAAAACATATGATATATGCATAAAAATAATAAAGAAAACATGTATATAAAAACACAAGTCCTTCTCCTCCTTTTTATCACTCATCAACAAAGGGGTGAAGAAAAACAAACAATATCAATAAAAATATTTTTTTTATATACTAATTGAAAGAAAAACAATCTTTTTACCAATTGAAAATTAAACAATCTTTTTACCAATTGGTACCATTAAAAAACTTGATACCAATTGAAAGTAAATTTTAAACCAATTTTTTTGGGTAAATAGTAAAATCATTTGCAATATAGATATCAATTTGAAAATAATACCAATTGAAGATTATTAATACCAATATTGAAAATGTTAGCATTTTTCAAAACAAAATATTTTTCTTCATAAAGAGTGGGAGTAAGATACCAATTGAAAATAAATACAATTGAAACATAAAACAAGAATTTTTATCTCCCTTTATGAAATACCAAAGAAACTAATGCATAGCTCGTAAAGATACCAATTATCATTAAGAACTAAATTGAGCTTAGCATGAAATAAGTTGTGCTTTAAAAAATATGTATGAATAATTTTTCATTAATTTAGCACAAAATATATATATATGTATGTATGTATGATTAGAACAAAATAATATCAATTGAGATATGATGCTTACATATATAAAAACACATGAGTATTCAAAAATAAAATATCATTAAGATCATGTATAACTCATAACATCTACCCTTTCATGCACAAGTTTAAATTGATTTTCATTTAGGCACATAAAGCATGATCATACTAACTGCCCGTGTAGGGTAGAAATTTTCAAAAATAATATTTTGAAAATAACTTTAAGATATTTTGAAAACACTACCATTTGAAGAATACAAAACTAGTTTTAAGGTAATTTTAAAAACTAGTACCAAATCCTTCAAGCCAGAAATAAAATATATTTATATCCACGAAAATTATATAAGAATCGACACTCAAAAATTTATGAGAAATATATATGCTCATGAATCAAAATCATGAGTAAACACAAAAATTGTAGAGTGTTCAGAAGTCATTTAATAAGCTTAATCATGGAGATAAGACAATGAAGCTCAATCAAAATTTTTTTATAAACATAAAAATCATAAAAATTCAATTTTCATCAAAACTAAATAAACTTCAAGGTATATGTATGTTTGTCAAAACTAAAGTATACATACATATTCAAACATGAAATGAGTTTTCAAAAGAGTATATTAACATTTAATATAAGTGTCTCCAGAACAGAACATGTATATCATATGATTTTGGTCAAAATTTACATATACATGAAGCTTAACACAAAAACATATACAAATATAGGGAATACAAGTGAAAATGTAAGAATTATTAAAATAAGGTTATATAAGTACATCTAATGAGTATACATGAGTAATAAAGCACACAAATACAATAATCAAGTGTAGGTCACTACTTGTACAAGTATAAATACAAGTTTTAATGAAAACTATATTTAAACATGTAATCAAGATATGAAGCATAAGACATCAAAACATGATTGAAAAACAAATATGATCTTTAGTGTAAATACAAATATTATTAACACTAGGATATACACAATAGCTAAACAATAATTGAGAATACAAACAAATAAGAATCCATATGAATATGGGTATATCTCAAATATTATACATGTATATCACAAGTCTAATAAACATTGCATTTAACATAATGAATATTGAAACCATGGCATGCTAAAAAAATCAACAATGAGAGCATGTAAACATAAATAAGGAATTAGTGATAGTTATCAAACCAATTAAACTAGACTTTAGGCCTTCAAACCATGGTGGTCCTCCCACCAAAACTCCCTTGAAAGTGATGCATCCAAAAATGTGACCATTGAGCTCGAAACGCATCCACCATCAAGGCACCAATGCTCTCACATAATGTGAGAGTCCATACCTACATCAAATGAAATAAGGATGGACTTTGGTTTCTAAACTTTTTTGGGCCCATGGGGGTTAACACCTTGCCTAACCTAAATATTTTTACTGGCAAAATTTGAAACGTTTATTCTATCATAGCAAAATTTTGTACAGTGGCCCGTACGTCCACAATGTATACAAATGTACACATTAACATACAAGATGTCATGTGTGTGAACATGAGAAGCATGTGCATGCCGTGGAGGGTGTGCATGCATATGTGGAGTTTATATATTTTTTGAAATATAGATTTTAATCTTGTGTGATTCATGACACATTGGCTCAAAGTATGTGAGAAATCAAAGTGTTTGAAAAAGAAACAATAAAGAAAAACACTTGGAAAAAATTTCTTGATAGATATGAAATTGAAGAACAAAACTAAAATTCTCAAAGCTTGATTTTCTTTGATTTTTTAAAACTTTAAAACAAAATAAAGTTGGAGATTTGAAGCACAAAAACTTGTTTAAAACTTAGTGAAAACACTTAAGAAGTTAGGAAAAATAGCTCTTAGAAATCTTATAGAAAACAGCCTCCAAAACTCATATATGTCGGGCTTTGGAAAATAGTCGTTGGGGTCAAAACCTGCCCAGAACAGGCTATCGGTCGACCGGCCAATGGTCAAAAGTATGACCGTTTAAAGCTGTCGGTCGACCGCTCCTAAGGCAAAACAACTTGTCGGTCGACCATCCGGTCGACCGAGCCAAACAGAGACTAAGTCTCTTACAGTCGATCAACCATATGGTCGACCGGCCATATAAGCTAGGTCATTGTGCACGTCTTGTGCACATCAGTCGACCACCAGAAGGCCATAACATGGTTTTTTAAGGATTGAAAACTTGGACTTTTGAAACCCTAAAAATTCCCATAAAACTCCATAAAATTCACAAAAATAAATTCTTGTAAATAAATTGAAGTACAAATATTTGTGATAAAAAATTAACACATATTACAAATAATTGAACTATTTTTAAGGCTTAGAAATTTAAACTTAAAACCAAAATCAGTATTTTTCAAACCAAGTTCTAAATGAAAATTAATTTTCTCTAAAACTTATATAAAAACAAAAACAAGATATTTGAAACATATTTGAAGCATAGCCTGTATGGATAGAATCTAATACACATATAAATGATATATCTATGTTTTTTATAATAAATCCCAAACTAAGTTTTGATATAAGCAAAACTTTAAATACTTGACTAGATATACATGAAAATAAGTTTTTAACATTATGAACCAAACAATGTATATGGATTAAATCCAATATACACATAAACCATGTAAACTTGTTTTGATGAAATCTATTCATGAAAACGAAATATGTATTCTTTGAAGCTCAAAACTAAAATTATATTTTCCAAAAAACTAAAATTATTTAACATAAATGTTTTGTGTGTGTGTATATGAGCTTGAGCAATCCACAACTAATCTATCTTTTACATTGTGTCTAAAATTAAAATTTTAAACTTACCAAATGGACTTAAGTCTTCTCTTGAAAATCTTCTTCTCCATCTTGACTTGATCCAAAATTGATCCAAACGAGTTAAACTCCTCTTTGAGTACTAGATACGATCTTGACGCGTGAGCTCTTGAATCAAAATGTGTTAGCTCCAAAACTTGACTTTGAATCTTTTGTTGAAGCTAAACACTTACTAAAATCTTGATCAATAACTGAAATTAAATAAACACAAGATCATTAGTAACTTAACTTCATAAGTTAGTCATCATTAAAGCTAAGGTGAAGGGCCTTTGGTCTAACTAATTTTCATCATTCTCAGAGTTAATAACATTTCACTCCTTTATTCCTTAACAATATCAACAACAATGTGAAAGTCTCGGGATTAATATTATCAATAATAATATCACACCAATTTCAGAGCTGAGACCGAGAGGGGGAGAGAGAGACTGCTAGGCTGTCATGTGGGTGGTAGGGTCCATTGGTTTTGAAAAATGAAGGGTGCATTTTACAAAATTTGCAAGCCATGCTCTACATCAGATCTCAGCTCTGATTTGCGGCTGAGATGTGTCCACCTCACCACCATAAGAGTCTCTCAAATGGCATCTGAGGTATATTTTTAATATAAATATATAATAATTTTAGCTAGTTTGTCATATTCACTATATTTGTATCCATGGTTTTCTTATTTTTTGCATATTCGTGTTTTTATATGGGTATTATATTAATCGGGCAATTTTGTGATTCAGCATCGAACTAAAAGTTGGGCTTTGTGCCACCCACAGTAACCAAACAACAAAAGGGGACAAAAAGAAGGAGAAGAAAAACATAACATGAAAAGAAAAATAGAAAGCACAGGGGTGGGGGCGACTAGGGGGAGAGAGAAGTAAATTTTTTTCTTCACTTTCCAGGTACACATGCACCCATCACTAATTACTAAAGTTAAATGTCTCATTCGACAATTGTGTGGATTGAACCTGAATTAGAGAGAACTTAATGCAGTCAACAGAGGAAATAGTACTTAGTTTGTTGAACATGTGCATTGCATGTGTTAAAATTCTAAGTAAAAAAAATTAATGTCTTTTCCTTAAAAAAGGGCAATTTTTTGGGGAAAAAACAAACCAATTTTAATAAATAATTATTAAAATCGACCCCTCCCAACCAAAATCCAAATCTCTGACACGCTACGTTGGCTCCACATTGATGGTGGGGCATCGCCCCGCTAGCGTGACGCCCGCACTGACGGAGGCGGTTTTTTCTTCGTCCTAGGTTGGCAACCGCGAACGAAGCTTATATTTTTTTGTTGTATAGTTCATTGTTCAGGTTTGCTAACCTCGGATAAAGAATATTTTTTTTGGCTTTGTCTGGGGTTACCAACCCCGGCCACAAAAAATTATAAAAAGCTTTGTCTGGGGCTGCCAACCCCAGACAACGAATACTTGGCAAAAAGTCCAAGTTTCTGAGCTGAGCTTTAACAAGTGGGTCCAACGTCTATAAAACTCTTCCCTTTCTACTCTCTCCCACAGACTCTCAATCATATTTCTCACTCTCACCCTCTCTCTGCCCTAACCCTGACTCCAGATCACCACCGTCGATGTCCCGCCGCCGCCAGTAAGACCTCCCTTACTTCTTTCTCTCTCTACTCTCTCTCTCTCTGTGTGATGATGTCTCCATCATCGTCACCTGACCCTATTGCCCCGTTGCCATGATGCCCCCTCTCTGCCATGGTCTTTCTCTATCCTTTCTTTCTTTCCTACTATCCTCTCCCCCAACTGCTCGGCCCTGACGCCCTCTCTATCTGTCACAGTCTCTCTCTTGTCTTTCTCTCCCACTATCCTCTCTCTCCCCATCCCGTTCGGCCCCCACTCTCCTCTCCTCTCCTCTCTCTAACTCTTTTTGTGTGTCACGATTTCTCTTTATCACAATTTATTTTATTTTTCTGAAATTTAGAAAATATTAACAAATAATTGTAATTCTATCCGTGTAAATTTAGACCGAAGGAATGATCGTTTGTCTCTTATACGGGTGTGTCTCTTTTTTTGGTGACAAAGTTTACTTTGAGGTAAGTGGTCAGTCTGAAGTTATTTTTCGTGTCTTTATATTATTGTTAATATAGTTAGAGCAATTTGATAATTTTTTCTTCCAGCCACTAAAGTATAATGTCTATAATGTCAAGTGTCAATATCCCCCTCATCTGTTGGTTTAATGGTACACTAATAATAAATAAAGATAATAAACCACTGTATAATAAACCACTGTATATCAAGATAATAAACCACTAGAAATTCCCATTGCCGTAAAGATAATAAACCCGTGATTGTCAGAAAATCAATTACAAGGCGTGAATTAGTAGAGAAAACCCATCAAATCACTAAAATTAATCCAAATGAGTATCAGATTCACTCGACATGTAATTGGCCAGTAGCACAAGTGTGTTTTACGGCAATGGGAATTTCAGATAACGATAACACAAGAGCAATGCTTGAATTGTACTACGGTGTGAATTTGATAGAGTTATATATAGAGAAAGTTATTGTGAGTCATCAAATGTATAGAAAATTCACATATATGCTTTATTTGGACAATAAATCAATGAGCTTCATGTCTCCGATACATAATACATAAGTAACCGTGAATTTTATTTTGGTGTTTATATTTCTCTTTCTACTAAGTTTTGATATTAATATTTGGACAGTCCTATCAATTTGACACAAAGAGATGAGATGTGTCACAATATGTCAACATTATATATATATATATATATATATATATATATATATATATATATATATATATATATAATATATATATATATATATATATATATATATATATATATATATATATATATATATATATATATATATATATGGGCTTACTGTACCTCAGCCTGCGGGCTGAGAGAGTTTCTCAGCCTGCGGGACGTGGCTGAATATAGGCCACACATCGGTCGCAGAGTGTGGGCGCCACAAAAAATCAAAAAATCCCGCCTAAACAATCGTGAATCAAAATGACAAAAATACCCCTTTTAAATGACGACTGCGACTTCTAGCATTCAAAAGTAAAAAAACATTCCATGGTCGCAGACTTAATACAGAATAAAGAATACAAGACAAAAAATGCTATCGCATAGCAATGCGACCTCCTTCGGTACTGCGACCAAATTCGCAATCTTCTTTCTCATGCCTTATGTAAAAGAAGTAATTAATATTATATCTACCGTGATACAACACCAGTCTAGAAAAAAAGAGATGCACTAATGTTAATCTCGAGAAAGGAAAGTGTGCACCATACGTAATCTAAAGATATAGCCAAACAATTCTATAAAAAGTTAATTTGTACTTCGGATTCTCCAGCAATAAATCTTCAATTAAATATTTAATTTTTTTACCACTTCCTACCATACTCAACCCTCACCTGTAACAATTATTATTACTATTCATGTTCTTCCACAATATTGACCTTTATATAATGCTTGTAACTAATATATTACCTCATACCTAAAAAACTATAATTTTGCTCTTCCTTTTCAATTTGATTTCAAAAACTTCCAAAAAAAAATTCATTCTTGAATCATGTCTTCCCATCTTCTTCCTCTGAACACTCAGAATTCAACTTCAATCAATCCCCCACCCGGTCCTTTGTCTTTAGGATATTCTAGTGAATCTGATACCAGTCTGGACTTCACTCCTTTTGACTATCTCACTACATCAAATAATGTATTAACTGATCCTCCTATTCATGATGATAATGAATTTTTCATGTGGGTTAGTGAAGAAGACATTATTCTTCTGCCACTTGACGGAGACATGCTTGATGAAAGCATGTCCTCTGATGCTGTAGGCTCGCTTCCTAGCAACGGGTCAGACGAAGAGCTTGATAGAGACGATCCATTCTGGGAGTTCATCGGTGAAACAAAAAAACCTCAAAAACAGGAAAATGATGAGGAAATAAGTGATGAAGAGGAAGAGCAGAAGAATGAAGACGATGAATCTGCTTATGATGGTGATAATGACGAGGATTAGGATTTCCTGATCTTCTGATATTCAATTATATTTTGTTTTCTTTTAAAAGCTTTTAATTCTATTTTTTTGTAAGGTCTCTTTCTCACTATATTAACTTATAAGCTCTATTAATTCATATCCAAACTGCGACTGCTGCTCTTAAACACTGCGACCATAGTCGCAATCCTACTACGGATGCAATTTATGGTCGCAGTTAATCATTTATCAGTTCCCAATGCGACTTTAAAACTGTACTGTTTTGGAGTTCAAAGTAATTTAAAGTTATAGTGTATTAACTTTTAAACTGTTTTGGATAACTGAACAGTCACCTAGGAAGTATACAATTTTTGGGAAAAGATAGAAAATATATTTGAGAGATATTCACGTGGTCCGACAGCTTAAACCTTTTGGAATTCCGGGATTAAATACATATAAAGGGTCATGAGCAAAGGATTAAAAACATACTAAGTTATTTTTTGCTCAAACTCGTTACTCTCACTGTTCCGAAATACATTCAAAAAATGTCTTCACCATCACCACCGTCTTCACCGGAAAGAAGCCAATCATCAAATGATGATTTTATGTTTAGTTCTGAAACAATGTCTCGCTATGGGTCAGAATCTGAGCTTGATACAGACGACCCTTTCTGGGAGTTCATTGATGAACCAAAACACAAACATGAAGAGGAAGAAAGCGACGATGAGACTGTACCTGAAGAGGAGGAAGAGACAGAAGACGAAAGCGATACAGAAGACGAAAGCATGACTCTTGACGACGAATCTGATTACTATGGTGATGACGACGATTAGAAGTTAAAAAATTGTATTTTGTTTTTCTTTTTAAATATATAAAATCTGTTTTCTAAAGTTATTTGTGTGAATTACATTTTTTACTACTATGTATTGGTTGAAATACTGCGACCATGGATGCAGACTTAATAAATACAATGCGACCAAGGTCGCAGTTGCTGGTCTTTAATCTTAATCAACAACAACACTGCTACCTTGGTCGCAGTTTCTGACCGTAGTCTTTATAATATAAACTGCGACCTTGATCGCAGTTGTTGGTGTTTAGTCTTAATAAAATACACAGCGAACTTGATCGCAGTTGCTGATCTTTACTCTTAATAAACAACATCACTGCGACCTTGGTCGCAGTTGGTAGTATTTATAAATAATCAACAACACTGCGACTTTGGTCGCAGTTGATGAACGCAGTCTTAAAAAATAATCTGCAACCTTGGTCACAGTTTTTTGGTCGCAATGTCGACCCTGGTCGCAGTTGTTTCTGTTTGCACTGTAGTCTTATGCGACCTTGGTCGCAGTGTGGTCTCTGGTCCAAGTTGTTTTGTTTGCAATGCATGACTGCGACCAAAGGTCGTAGTTTATTAAAAAACAAATATGCTTTTTATTTATTTTCACGCATTTATCTCCAGGCATGTGAAAATGATAAAAAAAACGATCTCTTATACAATAAGATTGAGTGTTACAATATAGCAGTAGAAAGAAAATTAAACATCAAAAAGAGCCATTGTTGACTAAGAGCAGTGTTGTTATTGAGGTCTTTTTATTTATGTCCAGGCATTTATCTCCAGGCATGTGAAAATGATACAAAACGCTCTCTTATACAATAAGATTGAGTGTTACAATATAACAGTATAAAGAAGACTAAACATCAAAAGAACCAAGAAGACTAAACATCAAAAGAGCCCTTGTTGAATAAGAGCAGTGGTGTTATTGATGTCCCCGTGTATTAAAAAACTGTGGACGTCGAGGACCATGACTTCTTCCCTTGTGGACGAATATCGATCAAGTTCACCGGCCAAAATATTCTCCCAAAGGCCCAGCGAACCTGAAAAAGGACAATCAAGCTCTGGGTCTTCTTCGTGCATAGGGTCATCTTCATCCATGGAGGCAGGCCCCTGTTAGAGACTCTGAAGAAGGCGGAAATTCTCAGAGCAATTGCTCTCAAATGAACACAGTCTAATTATGGGCTGTTAAAGGGAGAGGGTGAGCCCTATTTATGGGCAGCCCATAATAACAGCTTCGGGAAACAGCGAATGGTGCGGGTTCATCAACGTAGACTTGACGTTAAAAAGATCTCATAAAATCTTTATGACAGGTCGCGTCTCACGGAGTGAGTCCAAGTCGCATCAGACAACAGACAACTTTTCATTTTTCATTTAGATTCAAAAAATGACTTAATCCAAAACAACACTTAATAAACAAGAACACGGCGACCTTGGTCGCTATGCATGTTAATCTAAAAGAAAACACTTACTTAACGTACTGCGACCAAGGTCGCAGTCCATGTAAAGCAACCTAAGATTGCAGTTGCTGGCCATCTTTATCAACAACAACACTGCGACCTTGGTCGCATTTAACCATGTACACTGCGACCATCTTTATCCTTAACAACACTGCGACCTTGGTCGCAGTTAATAATTATATTACTTCACCCTTATAAATTTTTAAAATGAAAGGTTGCGACATTGGTTGCAGTTGCTGGACGCAGACTTAATAAATACACTGCGACCTTGGTCGCAGTTGCTGGACTTTAGTCTTACTCAACAACAACACTGCTACCTTGGTCGCAGTTTCTGACCGTAGTCTTAATAAAATAAACTGCGACCTTGATCGCAGTTGTTGCTGTTTAGTCTTAATAAAATACACAGCGACCTTGGTCGCAGTTGCTGGTCTTTACTCTTAATCAACAACATCACTGCGACCTTGGTCGCAGTTGATGGCCGCAGTCTTAAAAAAATAATCTCCAATCTTGGTCGCTATTGCTGGTTTTTAGTCTTAATCAACAACAACACTGCGACGATGTGACACGTCACCGCAACAGTTGCTTAGTCGCAGTCTTTGGTCGCAGTGTCGACCCTGATCACAGTAGTTACTGTTTGCAATGTATCTTATGCGACCTTGGTCGCAGTGTCATCTATGATCATAGTTGTTTTGTTTGCAATGCATGGATGCGAAAAAGTTCCTAGTTTATTAAAAAAACAAATATGCTTTTTATTTATGTCCAGGCATTTATCTCCAGGCATGTGCAAATGATACAAAACGATCTCTTATACAATAAGATTGAGTGTTACAAATACAGCAGTACAAAAGAAGACTAAAACATCAAAAAAATCCCTTGTTGACTAAGAGCAATCTTCTTCTTGAGGTCTGGTGGCAGCAGAATCAATAAGATTGAGTGTTACAAAGAAGACTAAAAATCAAAGTAGCCAAGAAGACTAAACATTAAAAAATCCCTTGTTGACTAAGAGCAATCTTCTTCTTGAGGTCTGGTGGCAGCAGAATCAATAAGATTGAGTGTTACAAAGAAGACTAAACATCAAAGTATCCAAGAAGACAAAACATCAAAAGAGCCAAGAAGAGCCCTTGTTGACTACTAAGAGCAATCTTCTCCTGGAGGTCTGGTGGCAGCAGAATCTTTCGTTTATGAACATCTCTTCACCAGAAGGTTATCCAGTGAGCATGGAGTTTCCTCGATGTGACTTCTGGGGTAAGAGAGGGAGAGTGAGACCTCACAAGGTATGCTACCCACCACTATATCCACCACATCCCCCGCCGCCATACCCACTCTGACCATCCGTTACCAGCAAGCTTGACTGGTGCATCAAGTCAGAGCAGATCTCGGTGAGGATTAAGTCCTCGTCAGGGATCATGACTTCTTCCCTTGTGAACGACGAGGACCATGACTTCTTCCCTTGTGGACGATGAGGTCTATGACTTCTTCTCTTGTGGACGAACATCGATCAAGTTCGTCAATAGGGTCATCTTCATCCATGGAGGCAGGCCCCTGTTAGAGACTCTGAAGAAGACGAAAATTCTCAGAGCAATTGCTCTCGAAAGAAAACAGTCTAATTATGGACTGTTAAAGGGAGAGCGTGAGCCCTATTTATAGGCAGCCCATAATAACCATAATTAATGGTTCATTAATCAGAATCGTCGGCATTAATGGTCTCCAACCGCCAGCGCCGGTTTGGCATTAAAAGACATTAACGCCTAAACCCAATGAAGAACCGACGCGTAGACAACCGCTTCGGGAAACAACGAATGGTGCGGGGTTCGTCAACATAGACTTGACGTTAAAAGATCTCATAAAATCTTTATGACAGGTCGCGTCTCACGGACTGACTCCAAGTCGCATCAGACAACAGACAACTTTTCATTTTTCATTTAGATTCAAAAAATGACTTAATCCAAAAAACAACACTTAATAAAACAACACTTACTTAACGTACTGCGACCAAAGTCGCAGTCTACGTAATGCAACCCTAGATTGCAGTTGCTGGCCATCTTTATCAATAATAACACTGCGACCTTGGTCGCATTTAACCATGTACACTGCGACAAAAGACTTTGGCTAAGGTCGCAGTTTAAATGTACAATGCGACCAAAGACTCTGACTACATTATATTCAAAAAAAATAATTACTTAACGTACTGCGACCAAAGTCGCAGTCCATGTAATGCAACCCTAGATTGCAGTTGCTGGCCATCTTTATCAATAACAACACTGCGACCTTGGTCGCATTTTACCATGTACACTGCGACCAAAGACTTTGACTAAGGTCGCAGTTTAAATGTACAATGCGACCAAAGACTCTGACTACATTATATACAAAAAAATTAAACTATAAAGTAGAATTTTATCGCAGGCTGAAAACATTGATCTGAAAAGATTTTATATTTTCAAAAAAAAATTTATCCCAGGCTGAAAAGGAGAAACTACATCTTTCAAAAAAGAGGTAAAGAAATAAGGCGAAAAGTAATTTATATCCTATAAAGAGCGGCAAAATAAAAGGGGGAATAATAATAATAAACAATAAGGAAAAGTTATCATAAGGGGTATTTGGTAATTTAACTTCTCCCTAAAAGCGGGCCGCAAGTCAGTGAGGTGACAAATCGAGCCACGTCACCGCAGGCTGAGAGAGTACTCTCAGCCCGCGGGCTGATATACATTTCTCTCTCTCTCTCTCTCTCTCTCTCTCTCTCTATATATATATATATATATATATATATCTCCTCCGTTCAAGCACCACATGTTGACTCAACAAATCTCACTCCACTTGAGAAAAATATTACACCAACAGAGCATCCAAGTGCAAATAAGTTAAAGTATATTTAATTGAATTCTTCACTTATGCACAATAATGACATCCTAACTTTTATGTGTTATTTACAAATCTTATGTAGGAATTAGTACTCAGCTAGCATGAGTACTCCCTTTAATTTTGGAACATCTTTGATCCGTCAACACCAATGCATAAAACACCAGTGTGGGTGATGATACGGTGCAAGAAAGCAGTGACTATAATGACTCTGATGAGAGTGATAATGTACTAGAAGAAAATAGCATGCAAGTTGCAACACAAGATTTTAAAAATGACACCAACCAGGTTGAGAATGTGTAGGCCGACAATGAATATGTTGGAGCCCGAAGATCTGCATCTCGATGAGTTTGAGGATGATGAATGGGTAAATTTGCTCTATGCGGAGAATACAACTTCTGAGTTTAATAGGTCTGCAACACCTACTGCTAATGAGGATTTGAAGGTGAGAGATATATTTGAATCAAAAATAAATTACTGCTAGTAATTACCAAGTAGTCCATTAGGCATGAAGTGTCATTCGCGCCTAAGAAAACCAACAGAACTTGTTAGACAGTAGTTTGTGCTTTCATTATAGAAGGTGACAATGTTTGTAGAGATGTGTGCCCGTGGAGCAGCATGCCTCTGTTCCCAAGAGTTCGGGTGGATACTTCAAGATCGGGTGGATACTTCAAGATCAAGAACACCAATGGGCATTATTAAGGGACTAAGGTTATCTATTTTGCGTGATCTGCTTATGACACAAATGCCTAGAGAACTTCAATGGTGTGTTAAAAGGAGTTTGAGCTTTGCGAATAGAAGCACTAATTGCAAGAATATTTTTTTCATTTAGTTAAATTCTTTCAGACACAATGGGAAAATGCGAAGAGGTGGTACAAGCTATTGACATCGATTAATAAAAACCTTTTGAGATATCGCAACAGAATGGCACATCGTCATTCAATATAAAGATTCAGTCGGACGGACTGGAAGGTGACAAACACGGAAGAATATACTTGCACTGCGAACCTAACAAAAGATGGCCCTGCATGTTTTTGTAATTTACCTCAGCTCTAAAAATTGTCATGTGCACATGTTATTGAAGATGTGTAAATCACCTAGAAGAGGGTGAATAGGTGATGATTATACTAAATGGCAATTAATGCGGAATTAAAAATTTACTTGCTAGCAACATAGAAAATACCAATCACAACTTAAGAACTACTTGCAAATAAGTAAACAAATATATAAGAGTGCAAGTAATTAAAGAAAGAGTAGAGTGAAGAGAGAAAGTATAGCAATCACAAACATGGTAATTTGTTTCGAGGTTCGAGTCACTGCTCTATGTCTCCACCTTCAATACTATAAAGGATTTTCATTATGCCCGATCTCACTAGATTGTCAACCATTATAAGTTCTCAGTAAAACTCAATGGACTCATAAGTCCTCTCTCGCGGTGTCACAATACCAACACGGAGCTCACTAGCTCACTTGAGGTCACAACCTCTACAACTTCTCAATAGAAGAAAATCGGTGATCTTCACTTGATCACAAATGGCTTACAAGCACAATCCTAGAACCAAGATGAGGAGGTGAAACTCTTTGAGATTGTGTAGTGAAAAATAGCTTGTAGAGATGTAGAGGGAAGGCTCAAGCTAAAAATCAAGAACAAGAAATTTTGGCTCAAAAAGAAATCTTTTAAGAAAAGAAAAAATCTTGATGTAAAACTTAATCTAAACTTTAGAAATCTTGTTATTGGGGTTTTCTATAGTCCTACTATTTATAGGGGATGAAAACATAAGCAAAAGACCCAAAAGAGCTGTTGGAAAAAGACCCAAAAAAGACAAAACAGAATATAACCATTGGAAAAAATACATAAGAAAAGTCTTCTGTCGGTCGACCGGCCGGTCGATCGCAAATGGTCAGATTTCCGACCATTGGGGATAGCGATCGATCGGACGGTCGATCGTTGTTTCTAACCAGACAGCTAAACTCTCTGTCGATCAACCGGACCAATCGACCAAACTCAACTGAGAGCAAAGCTCATGCAGTCGGTCGACCAGGCGGTTTAAACGAAGTGCACAAATGCACTTTGGTGCATGTCGATCGACCGCTCGGTTGACTGACAGAGCAATTTTGCTTTGCATACGGTCGACCGATAAAGGGCCACAGGCAGGGATGAAAATCTTTTGAAACCATTCTTTTTCGATAAAATAACTTTTTATCTTTAAATACAAAATAGTTCTAGAGGCTTGTAGAACAAGTGAGTGATCATGAATCAACACAAAACAAAGTTAGAACCATATTTTGTAAAAAGTACTTTTCTGAATTGAAAACACGATTTTTTCGAAACATGTTTTTCTGAAAATTTTGAAAATGATAAAGAGAATAGTTACGAACTCTTTGAAAACACATCGGAGTATGAAATTTTTGTGTGTGTGTCAATCCCAAAAACTATCAACCTATATCGTCTTGGTTTTAACAAGTGACTACAAATCCTATCTAAAACACGAAAATTAAAAATATAAATTTTGATATAGTCTTCTATACTTGATCCTTGAGCTCTTCTATGTGCCTAGACTCTGGGATTTATATCTTCTTGGCTTCCAAATGTGTGAGTTTTGTGACGGAGCCGAAATGCAACAAATAGTTAACCTGAAACTTTGTTTAAATAAAATTATTAGAAACATAACTACATATGTTTTGTTATCATCAAACTAGGGATAATGGTCTTTGGGCCAATAACATGTGCTAAGGAGAGAGATTGTACCAATATTAGTATTTACTCTTTATGTGCACCATGGTATACTGTAGAGAACTACAGTAAGACTTATGCATCCCTACTTCATCATGTTCTTGATTCACGGTGTTATCCAGAGTACAATGAGTCTGCTATCGTACCACCTGAAGTTAGAAGACTGTCGGATCGTTTACCTTATGTTCGCATACATGGTACTATGGATGAAGAGCACGAAGGTCATATACGTAATAGGTATAGTAATTGCAAACAATTGGGTCATAATAAGGTCGGGTGTCCTAACCCACCAGCACAATCATCTTTTACAGGGTAAGTATGTGTATGCTTATTTATGTAATACATTAGTATGCAAATCGTAACGCCCCGATTCTGCAGGTACGGAGATGTTATTGCAATATATATATGTAGGTCAAAAATACCCTCTCATATATACGCTAAACATCACTATAGAAAACAATCAGAGTATGAAAGCATGTGGTGCATTATACATTCCAACATAGAGTATAATTACAAAGTTTTCACAAGATGTGACTCAATATTATAAGAATATTACATCATCGATAGACGTAAATGCGAGAATACAAAGAGGTATACAATAATAAACTATACAAAAAGTGCTCACGAGTCACAAAAGAAAAACTCGAGAGCCAAACAGGGGGCCTGGAAGGATGGGGCCCCAGACGATCTGCCGATGGTCTAGATTTTTGTTGTGCATCTTTAATCAGCAACCGGGAGAATTCACAAGCTCCAAACTCTGAGATCTGGACATGAGGATCCAGGGAAGTCAGAAATTTTCCAACGAGGGGTGTTGTGAATGCCAAATGGCGTGCAGGGACAAGCACGCGTGAATCGAGAAATTCGAACCATAAACAGGCACTGAAAATCATATCGTGAGCACAGGCATACAGGAGCAGGTAGAGAGACAGTAAATGATGTTAAGCAGAGAACAGGCATAATATAATATGATAAGAATAGGAGACCAGAGGAATAGAACACCAGCGGTAAGGCAGGATGAATACATATAATATAATAATAACAATAATAACAAAACCAAAAATCTGAACTAAAACCCGACGAAAGTGAATACGGCAGAACCAGCGGTATAAACTCAGTTTATAGCTTCATGAGATAAGTACGTCGAAGGAATAATCCAGACAAGAAAACTGTCATATATACACCATATATCTTACGTCATCATAAACTAAGGTAATATGACCCGAATTGCAAAACATACAATGAATTATTAGTTAGCATCTTTTATTTTTACTCATCTGACTCATATATCTAGGTATTTGTCCTAGTATACGACTCAATGCACATACATCCATATATGAGCAAGTCAGGGTTGGTTATTGAAGCTGATGAAGAACTGATGGCTCATATTTATAGTGATTTCTGTCCGCCCGGGACACAACCTACGGGTGCCTAAAATCACCCAAACATGCGTCTTCTGGGTGCCTAAAAGCACCCTAACACAAATCGTTAATTTAGTAACCCACCACTATAAGTAAGGCTTCATACCGACATTCATCATTTCCCCTCATTCCCAGTATAAGTTGTCCTTTTTATAACTTATTAGACATAATTATCAGATTACGAGAATGCGCAGGAGCATAACAGGTTTATGAGTAACAGGAGTGCATGCATAACAGAAGTACATGCATAACAGGAGCACTTATCAGGAGATCAAGTACTACATTCCCGTAATGTGATAATCATTAGTCAAGAGAAAAACATGACACGTATCAGGTGTTAATATGACAGGTGGCAGGTGATAAGTAATGTCATAACAGGGGCAGGTATCAAGTAGTAGCATGGTCAGGTGATAGCATGACAGCGGTGATATCAAACAGGTGACAAGAGACAACATGGTAAATGATAGCACATCAAGTGAAAACATGTCAAGTAATACAGAAAAATAGTACTAATAAAAGAGATCCGTATGAATACCGAAAAATCATGCAGTCTCAGGAAAGCAGTATAAATACGATTTCAAACTCTTCACAACCATAATAGAAGAATGGATAAACTGGCAAGCAGACAATTAGCAAGCAAGCGAACATCCAAGCGGGGCTAAGCAAGTTGGAGGCCTGAACAGCAAATAGTGTTTGATCACTAGAGCGCTTGACAGAGCTACTAGAATGACTCAGCTTAAAATGCGAGTCTAAAATCTGGTAGAGTTTCGCCTAAACGAATCTAGTAATAAAGCGTTAAGCGCTAAGCATACCTACTAGGCAGAGCATGAGAGACCTGAAAGTCTAAGCGCACTCCTCTTTTGAGATAGTGCACGGAGCCTGAGGGCTAAAGTACGTTCGGGGTCTAGGCGCACTCTCAGTAGCTACCACGAAACCTATAAGGGGGCAAGGCCTAAAGCCAATTGGGTAGCTAGCCCGAGAGTTGGCAGAAACCCAGAGTCAATACAATGGTACCTGCATGAGACGTTAGTACCACATAATCATGCATAAAAACAAACAGTAGCTAGTCCATCCATATAGTGTGTGAGATCCGAAGGCTGTATGTAAGCCCATAAGGGCTGAAATAAGCCCGGGGTTTAAGCGCATGCTCGGTAGCTACCACGAAAGGCCTAGACCAATTGGGTATCCATCCCGGAGTGAGCAGAAGCCCGAAGGCTATACATCAGTACCTGCATAGTTAGTACCAACATGTGCACAAATATCATATCGTTTACACTATTACAAGCATTCGAACACAGGATATAGCACATGATACCGGTACACGCAGACAACTCGGTACAAATACACAGGACCATATACACAAACCCATCACAAACTCAAATACCGCAAGTCACCTAGAGGGCGATGAATAGGTGACTAGCTAATCTAATGCAAAACTATTGCGAAATTAAAAACTAATTATGTAACTTAAAAACTATTAGTCTAATACACAATGTATAACCAAAAAGTGTAGCTGAATTCCCAGTGAAGGGCTCTGAACTATATCCTTAAGATTCCTCTAGATTAAGAGTTGAGGTGCCACTATGGCTCTCTTGGCTGAATACAAGTGTGAGCAAACAAACCCAAGCATATATCAATTAAGCACAAGGAATATCAAGAAGGTAAAAGATATAAGCAATAAGTGCATGCAAGATATAAAGACGAGTGAGTGAGAGAGAGATAAGCAATGGCAAACGTGAGAGATTTATTTTGAGGTTCGAGCACACTTGCTCTATGTCCCCGCCTTCAACACTATGAAAGATTTTTACTATAATGATCCCGCAAGATCACCCGATAACGCAACACCTACAATAAGTTCACTCAAGAACTCTTGGACCCGCAAGTTTCGCACTTGTTCTTATAAGAACAACATACGCAAGCACACTAGCTTGCCGACGCTGCACCTCTACACCGAGCTCCCTCAAGAACTCGTCAAAACGCGAACCCATAATTTCTCCTCCTCAAATACAAAGATGAAAACTTGGTGATCTCTACACTTTGATCACTAAACACCCTCACACCAAATGATCCCTAGAGGATAAATATAGTAATGGAAAGTTCAAGTTTATGTGAGAAAATAAGGTAGATTGAGTGGTGAAAAACTCAAGAAAATCTCTTTTGAAAACACTCTTTAAAAACTCTCCTTTTAATATGAAAGTTTTAGCCCAAAACATGTGGAGAAAAATCCGAAGAGAGATGAGAAAAACTGGTTCTAAAACTTCTCCAAAATCTTGTGAAAAACTGACGAAAACATCCCCCTTTTATAGAGCTACAAAAATTAGCCGTTGGGGCAAAACCTCAGGTCAGATGACCTGTCGGTCGACCAACCAATGATCATTTTTATGACCGTTGGGGTTGCTGTTCGATCACCCGGTCGACCTCATCCAAGTCTTGACCTGTCGGTCGGTCGAGGCAAGAACTAGAGAGCATTGCTCTCTGCCCGGCCGACCACTCAGTTGACCGGGGCCAGATCCAGAAGTCAACTCTCTGGATCGGTCGACCGCTCGGTCGACCGACCCTCAAGCCAGGTTTGTGCACATTTCATATGCACATCAGTCGATCGCTCGATCGACCAACTTCTGACGCGGTCGACCGCCAGAAGCCCAGGTCTGAGATATAAAGGGATTAAAACTTGGTCTTTTAATATCCTATAAAATCCCATAAAATCACATAAAAATCACAAAAAATAAGTTCATTGAAATACTTTGAAATTCAAATATGTGTGACCGAAAAACAAACAAGTTGAACTATTTTTGCGATATAGAAATTCAACCTTAAACTTAAAACGGTATTTTTAAAACCAAACTTCTAATGAAAATACGATTTTTCCAAAAAACTTGTTCAAATATAAAAACAAGATATTTTAAACACTTTTGAAGCTTAGTATGTATGGATATGATCCAATACACGTATAAGATGAAATATCTATGTTTTTGATAATTAAGCTCTAAAATAAAGTTATGATAAACACAAAACTTAAACACATGATATAGCAACATCAAATAAGTTTTTATAAACATTTGAACTATCAATGTGTATGGATAAAATCTAAAACACATATAAAACATGTAAACTTATTTTGATGAAATCTAATCATGAAACATAAGGATGTATACTTTGAAGCTCAAAATCAAAACGGCATTTTCTAAAATCAAAACTATTCTTATGAAAATGTATATAAATTTTGTGTGTGTATATGAGCTTGAGCAATCCACAACTAATCTATCCTTTACATTTTATCTAAAAACACAAAATCTTAACACTTACAAACTTGACACAAGTCTTGAAAATCTTCTATTGAAAATCTTCTTCTCCATCTTGACTTGGTCCAAAATTGATCCAAAGAGGTAGATTCCTCTTGAGTACTTGATGCGATCTTGAAGCGTGAGCTCTTTAATCAATACGTGCTAGCTTCAAAACTTGACTTTGAATTATTTGTTGAAGCTAAATACCGACTAAGATCTTGATCAAATATCTTAAACTATATAAATACAAAATCATTAGTTCTATAACTACATGAGTTAATCATCATCAAAACTAGAGTGATGTGCCTTTGGGTCAACAAATACAATATAAGCTCGATGATGCGAGGAAAAATGCTCGCTTAAAACACAAATCCGAAAACTCCACGCGCCTGAGCTCCTGACTGAGGAAATATCCGAAGCGAGAGAAGGAGAGAGGTGGTTTAGCCCCTTGGTGGCCGCCGGCCCTAGGGTGGTGCGCCGGCTTCCCTTGGGTGGTCGAGGTGGTGGTTAGCCCAAGGAGGAGGAGAGGGAGAGTAGGTGGAGGAGGAGGTGTTGGTGGTTGTTGTAATTGGTAAAGATGGTAGAGTTGGATTTTGATGGAGAAGGAAAAAAGGGAAAGTGGTGAAGATGATGGTGATGGTGATGTTGTAGGTTGAGGTGGTAGTGATGAGGGTGGTGTTATGATGGTGAGAGTGAATATGGTGGTGATGAAAAAAGAAGTATAGGAGGTGGCGATGAAGGAGTTGTTGTGGCGGTGGAAATTGATGTTGAAGTTGGTGGTGGAGTTGTCACCGGAATGATCGCCGGAGACATTGTCAGAGTAGAGAGGGTCGGCCCTAAGCTTAGGGTGGTGGCCGGCCTAGGTGAAGTTGGAGTGGATGTGGTTTTGTGGAGAGATTTGGTGGTGGCAGAAGGTTAAAGGAGATGGAAATGGAGAAGGATTAGTATGGTGGAATTTTGGTGATTATGGTGAGGTGGAGGAAATGGAGAGGTGGGAGGAAATGGAGGAGAAAGAAGATGATGGTAAGGTATTATAGATGTTGTTCTTGTTGTTTTGTTGTAGTGGAAATGAAAGAGGAATGGGGGTGATAGGGTTTTGATGAAGAAATGAAAAGGGAAGGAGAAGGAAGGGAGTTGGTTTTTGGAGTTAGAGTTAAAGAAGAAGTGAAATGAGTTTGGGAAGGCTTTTTTTGTGAAATGATGATGGGAGAGGGAATTATGGCGGGCCAAAGTGATGGGAGAGGGTGATAAGTGAGTTGGGATATTTTGGAGGAGATATTTGGTGAAAGGGTGTAAAATATAGTAGAAGTGTTTAGAAGTTGTTGAAAGGAAAAGGAAGGAAGGAAAAAATAAAAAAGAAAAAGAAAAGAGAAAAATAATAAAAGAATTGGAAGAAAAAGAAGAAATAAGTTGAATGGTGGAATTTTCGAGTTTAGAAACAGATGCGGGAAATTTTCGAAACAATACCGGAAACACTTGAAATCAAGTATCTCGGAAAGCTCCCCAAAAATTCTCAAAAATAAAAATATTATACTGAGGATCATAATGAAATAAGATTCAAGAAATTCAATTTTATTTTCAAATTAAAAATTCTAAAATCTATCATCGATACTGGTTGACACCGAATCTGGCCGGATTTTTATTAATTCAGAAAAATCTCAAAAAATGCATCAAAATAGAAAATATTATTGTAAGAAAAAAATATGAAAGTGGTTTTCAGAAATTTGACTCTATTTGTAATTTAAAAATCAGAGAATCAAACGGCGGTACCGATCAATCCTGATTTTGGAGATTTATTAAAATATTTCAGAAAAATTCTGAAAAATCATGAAAATTTTAAAATATTGAAAAATAATGTATGAAAGTGAAATTGGTCAAATCTGACTACTGAAAAGACTAAATCGAGTAATATACTAAGATCGGGTCCCCAGTTCAGATTAGGGCTGACTCTCCACGAATTCGGATCCAGTGCAAAATAATCACATAAATATTTAGAAAAAATAATTACAGAAAGTAGATCAAAAAATCAGAATATGCATCTAAGTACGTATTCCGAGAGCGGGGTGTTACATAAATAAATTGTGCAAGTTTAGAATAATGATAATTAAATTTATTATAACTATTACTAAAAATTTGAAAATATGTGCAGGCAGGCACCTATGGATCCTGGGCCATTCAATTCTGATGTTCTGTACTTACAGGATACGCATCGATCCGCTCAGATCGACTCAAGCAGGGCATGTCTTTGTGAAAGTTAATCTGAATATTAGAATTGTGTTTTTTTTCCTAAAAGTTGAATAATTGTAGTTAATGTGCAAAACTGTAGGATCTTTGGGTAACCGAGATATCAGATCACTCACGATCATGTCAACAATAGGTTCTGGCAGATGATAGTGTCATTGAGTATGTTAGATGGGGTTTTTCACTCATTCTCAGTTGAAGTGGCTGAGACTGAATTGGCCCTTACTGACGGCTCTGATAGACAGATAGAGGCCCGAGATATCCATGTTTCATCTCCGAATGGGAGAGATGACAATTAAATTGCAAAATGTGGCAGTGTTTCTCGGCTCAGGATAGATAGTTCACCTATTACAGGGAAGGATGACAGGGATTAGGCCATGAAGTGTGAGAGACTACTGGATATCGCGTCCTTTTCGACAGCTCTAAGGGGTGAAGCATTGAAGCTAATATGGCTCTGTAAGCAGTTCCTCGTGGATTCTTTGATAGATGTGCAGACCAAGCAGCATGCATGTGCTTACATCCTCCACATTATCGACACTACGTTATTCCCAAATTACTCCTCCAACAAGATATATCTCAGATGGTTACCTCTCTTGGAGGACTTCGATGCCATGGTGCCATGTCTTGGGATAGTGACGTACTCGCATTTTTGTACAGGGAGCTGTACAAAGTTTCTAAGATGCAGACTTTAAAGTTCTGACGAACACAATATACTCTTGAGGGTAATTTGACTAATCTATTTGTTTATACTTATATAATGTTAATTATATATATGTTAGTGATCGAATACATGCTCACATTGTTTCATCAGTGTTATGGTCTTGATGCAGACTGTCTGTTGGTCAGCCCACCCTCAAACAGACCATTTAGCTGGGTGGTCAGCTACCACTTGAATGTAGGTAAAATTTAGTATACAAAATTTAAGTAAATATCTATTTGAATATATTATTCTGTTCTAATCGTATGGTGTAATGCAGGTAGAATGTCGAGAGAAATTGGGACATGACTCCATAATGGTACTTGCAATTCTATAGAAATGAGCTCGATGTGCAGCTGTAACGCCCCCGATCCTACGGATATGGAGATGCTATGCGACGTATATACGCAGAGCGAAAATACTCTCACGTATATACACTAAGCCTCAGTACAGGGAATATATATCTGATCACAATAAGTTCAGCATAAATAAATACAAGAATACCTGCAGAAAGGGTTAGTGATCATGATAGATATAGAGAAAGGGAAAAATAAGGAACTAAAGACTAAATAATAAAGATACCTATGATTGATGTCGATGACGAGTCCTATGTGAATCCAATGAAATATCTGACAATACGATAAATCGGATCTCCAACCTGGGCACGCAAACCTAGGGTCGTCAGAAAGCAACCTAGTGAGTGGTAAAATGAAGGAAGCAGTAATATGTACTATAGTAATACATGCACGATAATAATATATAATACATAATTTTGTAACAGTGATACCATATATTAGGCATTTAATAAGTAGTAGAAATATAAAAAATATCATATTTTACTACCATTACTACCTAGCATGTTATCATCGGATCATGTCTACAGTAGTATCCAGTTTTATATAATAAATACTGTTGTATAGTGGTGACGTGATAGAAATGAACATGCAAATATGCAGTATGCAACATAACCATACTACTGTGTTGTGCATATACAGTAATGATGTATGCAAGGTATACATAAAGCAGAATATATGTAATGCAGAGTATACATGTACATGAATAGTGTGTTACCACATGGAGTGTAATAAATATCAGGAAGTGTAACAAGATATACAGGTGACATGATCGTGGATAACATATCAGGAATAGTAACAAATATAAAGGGACAATAAGATATATGAGTCAAGCATGTCATGTGATTTAGACAATAATAACAATCAGTACCACCTGGTATTTTAATCAATCTCTTCCAGTATCCCATACCACTACAGTTCACACTAGAGCCCGCACTCTAGTCGAACCCATCCGGACATGGCATACGGGTATCATGATCCAAATGAGAGAGTGACCAAATAACATGTATTCTCGACGTCACTATTGTTTATATCATTTTATTATGTTAACTGAAACCCCAATGGTCAAGGAGCTCTAGTCAGGTGGGTGCATCCCATGCATACCCGGACAACGGCCTTAAACAGACCCCTGACTGCTGAGACCAGGGCTACCTGCTAGGACAGGAGTAAGAAACAATACAATACAGACGGTAGCCGGCCTACCACGTCCCCTGTAGCTCAGGGACTAACAATGGATCCAGACAGCCACCCGACAAGACCTACTCAACCGTCAAGTCTCTCCCATCCCCAAGTTATATTCATTATATTTAAAGTACACGGCAAAGCAAGAGCAAGTATAGTGCATGGTTCATGTAACATGATAACAGGACCTGACCTCTGTTGATAGCATATAACAAGATAACGGAAAACGAAAAACAGTAGATATGGGATTCTAGAGGTGGCCCCCGTGCCTTGAATCCACGTGGTACTTAGTTCCACACATCGCATATCAACATCTCATGTATCCAATAACGAGAATATCAGTAACGGGAAATACTCACGCAACAGGAATACATGAATATACATGCAACAATAAGACATGCAATATGAACGGTGATCCATATGACAAGAATATAGAAATAATACATGCATGTGTAATTGTGATGTGTAAACATGATATAACTGTGTACCGAGTACCCATGTAACGATGATAACAAAATATGAAATGATGGTATTCTGTGAATTGGTGTATCCGTGTATCAGTGGGACATGAATAAGAAATAATAGTGTCCAGAGTATCTGTGTAGCAGTATCCAGTGTAGTAACGTATCCGTGTAGCAGTGATTCAATAACATGCAATAATTGTGTCGGTGTATCAGTATCTGTAAATAATAATATCTGATAATGGGTATATAGAAAATACAATATCCAATGTACTAGAATGTTCGAGTAGGGTACCTGTAGTAACGGTGTCTAGTGTGAGTCAGGTAACGGTGATTATAGCATATAATCGAGTATAAGATATCCAGATGACTAATATGATCAAGATCATAAAATTATTACATAACTTTATTTTAATTATCAATTTATTAGTTAATTTACTTAGTAACATTATTAACGTGTGAATCCCGATATTTAGACAAGCCATCTATATTTTATAATAAAGTAAGAATTCTATTTAATTTTATTTACACTAATATTCTGATAAGTATGATCAATTTAATTAAACATGATAACTTTAATTTATAAAAAAACACTTACAAACTGGCCATGGGGAAGGTAGCTCTCTTTCCCACGATCGCAACGGTTTCAGGATCGTCCAAATCGGACTCCGGATGCTCCAAATATCACCCGAATGTTAGAAACCATATAAAGAGGGTTAAATATGTAATACATATATAAAAATGTAAATGTTATAAATTAACAGGAGGTTTTACAGAAAATTACCTTATTGGGTTTAAGAACGGATTTAGGCTCTTAACGGGTCGGGTTTGGATCCAATAACCAAACCCATAACTTACGTAAGAGGGCAATTGGGTTTATGGGTTTCAAAATCAACCCAATAGGGTTAATGGGTTCAAGTTCATACTCGAACCCAACAGCAGCCAATAGCAGCAGCAGCTGTCGCTGCTGCTGTTGCCCACTAGCCGGCCGCCGGCTGGGCTGGCCGGTGGCGCCCCCCGCAGATTAGGCCGGCAGCGCCCTCCGCGGCCTATCTGGTCGCGGTCGGCGACAAGAGGAGGGAGAAGAAAGATAGAGAGCAAAAGAGGGGAAGAGGATTTTACAGTAGAAGAAGAAGGAGAAGAAGAAAGAAAAGAAGGAGGAGGAGGAGGAGGAGGAGAAGAAGAAGAAGAAGGGGAGAGGGTGGCGCCTGGGCTGGGGGCGCGGTGGCGCCCGACCTGGGGTCGCGGTGGCAACCGGCGGCGCGCCGGCCGTGGTACCCCCACGGAACACACACACACACACAGAAAGAGAGAAAGAGTGGGAAGAGAGAGAAAGAGGGTTTGGGAGAGATATTTAAGGGGGAAGAGAGGGGAATGGCGGTGGAGGAAAGACGATGGAGTAAGGGAGAGGAAAAGAAACGATTGGAGGAGAAGAAGAAATATTTAATGAATATTTTAATTGGGTCAAAATTGAACTAGTTCCGAACGAATCCTAAAAATTCTAAAAAAATAGAGAATATTCTGTTGAGGAGTAATTTGAAATCAAATTTTAGAAATCTTGTCCGGTTTGCAAGTTAAAAATCCTCGCTGATATTGGGCGACACAGGTTTGGCCGAATTTTTGATAAATTCAGAAAAATCTCCAAAAATATCAAAATGTAGCTAATACGATTATAAGACATAAGGTGAAAGCAGATTCTCAAAATGCAACTCCGTTTGTGAATTAAAAATTGTAGAGTCAATTATCGTATCGGTCAACACCGACTTTGAAGATGTTCCAAAATAATCCGAAAATTTTCAGAAAACTCTGAAAAATCTAAAACATTCAAAAATAATATCTGAAACTGAAATCGGCTCAATCTGACAAGTAGAAAGGTCAAATCAACTTTGTACGCCGTATCGAGCATGGATACTATGATACGCACATCAAGGATCGGAGGGTTACAGCAGCACGATTTTGGAGTTATATGGAAGAAGTCATACACCACCAAGATATTACAGACTTTGCCACCTGTTTGTGGAGAAGGCTCTCAGATATGGCGATCTAGGACACCACTAATCTGTTTTGAGATTATGGAGATGTATGTTCCAAATCGAGTCCTCCGTGAGTTCGGGCCTACACAGTATATCCCTGATACCGTCAACTAATTGGTTCAGATAGACTGTGTAAGCAAGCGTTTGTGTGATTGGAGGCAGGGGCTTAGTGCTTACATTAGCTGAGATGATTAAGCCAATCAGCTTCAGATCCAGAGATATCGCCCATACTATCCTCAGGCTACATCAGGTGGTATTAGGGGATCACTCGTCGCTGGATTATTCAGCGTGTTGTTGTGGCGGTCACTTACTAGCATGCTATTGTACATGCGCGAGAGATGGTAATATATTAATATAATTCTCATAGAAGTTAAATTTATGATATATTGATATGATTTTATTAAAATTTATGATGCAAGTTGATGGATATATCTATATAGGTACCCTGGTAGGTGAGGCTTTGACGGATGAGACTAAGAGGGTCTCGATACTTCAGAGGATGGCCACTTTCATCAGGGAGATGGTTGGGAGGAGCCAATTTGCACGCCCATCAGGTGCGTTGAGCCAACCGATCGTTTATACCTGACGTCAGTGACATCCACCAGATATAGAGTTCGAGTCGGTATGGGACGAGCAATGACCTTCTCAACCTATTGATGAACAGCGCACACGACGTCGAGATGAGGAGAACCTTGGACATGACGAGCCTGGACCATCTTAACAGCGTCGAGGAGCTGAGGAGGAGGCCGGACCATCTGAACAACACATGCAACCAGAGTCACAGCCTGCCCCTGCACGTGGACGAGGACAAGGACGAGGGCATGGTAGAATTTTGCGTGCATTATCGTGTTTGCTATGAGAGATTTTCAGACTTGTATTATTTTGAGATATTTTGATATGAATTGTGATATTTTGATATGATATGAATTTTGAAATGAATTGTGATTTGTGATACAAGTGGTGATATTGTGATACGAGTTGTGATATTGTGATATTATGAGATTTGTGATATTTGTTGAAATTATTGTAATAGTGTGAGATTTGTACGAGTTGTGATATTTGTGAGTACAGGGACATGTTTGTATCATGTGTATGAGTTGGGATTTTTTTTTTGCCCAAGTGTTCTTTGTTAGGGGTTGTCAACCCTAGACAAAGCAAAAAAAAAAGCTTTGTCTGGGATTGGCAACGCCGGACACAACAGACTTAGGGGAAAAAAGCCTGGTGTACTTTGTTCGGGGTTGTCAACCCTGGACAAAGCCAAAATCAAAAAAAAATTGTCCGGAGTTAGCAACCCTGACCAAAGAACTACGTAGCAAAATATATATATAAGTTTTGTCTGGGCTTGACAACTCCGGATGACGGAAAAACCGCCTCCGCCAGCGCACTCACCCCGTTGTCGTGGCGAAACACCCCGTCGCTGTCGTGACATGTCAGAGATTAGTTTTTAAAAATATTTTTAGCAGGAGTCAATTTTTAAAATTGGATTTTTTTTTTTTTTTTAGTTGCCTTAAAAAATTAATGTAAAACATCCAAGTGACCAACAAGCCGGATATTTTGGATCCGTTAAGGAGGAAAAAACCCAAACCAATGAGTACCGTGGCAGACCGACAACAAGACGGGCCGAGATCCCAGTCATCATTAAATCACCCTCTTAAATAACGAGCCCTGCCACGTGTAAAAAGGCCCCGTTAATTTTGGAGACAAGATTTCGGAGGAGGAGGTTACCTTCAATTCAAAAAAAAAAAAGGGAAATTTTTAGGTAACCAATTAATCCCTTATCCTCTTCATATTAGGCAACAAAATCTACATTCTTTCCCCCTCAATCTCACAGAATCGAACCAACAATTTCAGGTAAAAATGTGATTAGTTCCCTTCTCTAGATTGATACGTTCTTGTTTTTATTTCCAAATTTGCCTTTTTTTTAAAAAATCAAATCTTGATACCATTCTTGTTTTCTTTCCTCAATTGAACGGTTTCTTCTTCTAATTGGATTTGATGAATCGCGGGTAAGTTAGATGAAAAGATTTGTGTGAGGTTATTGTTGTAGTATCCATTTGAAAAGGTGAGGATTGCTGCATGAAATAGGGAATTTTAGGATGTAATTTTTGTAATATTAGATGCATTATTTGGATTTATTTTTGATGCATTTGATATGTAACATTGTTAAAGATTGGGATTAAAGAAATTGTATTGTCATTCTAACTCGTGAAATGTATGTATCGTATCGGATCAGCTTCATGAATTTGCAACAATGGATATTTTTGATAATTTGGAGAAGAAAAAGTTTCAGTATATCAATATATATAGATACAAGAGAGAGTAGATAGATAAGAAATGAGTAGTAAGATAAGATAAGATAAGAATATCTAATAATAGAATAAAGATATTCAAAGATAAGAGTATCTAACACCCCCATTAAACTCACAGTGGATCAAACATCAAGATTTGAATAAAATCTCGAGGAACTTATGAGAGATTTTTGATGAGCTGGTCGTATAGCAGATTGCGATCGAGAGTAACGTGACGAGATCCAGATGTCCGAGATGACAGTGAGCTCTATAGGGCGAGATCCAGATGGATCGGGTAAGGCGAGATCCAGATCGATCAGACGAGAAGACGAGACCCGAATGGATCAGACAAGACGAGATCCTGATGGAGCAGACATCAGATGAGAGGGCGAGATCCGGATGGATTTCGAATAAGGCAGGACAAGATCCGGATGGATCAGACAGGACGAGATCAGGATGGATCAAGTGAAAGAAGATTTTTGTGAGCTCATCGAACTCGACTGGCGACGCGCTAGAGAGCGGTCGATCATCTGAGTATGAAGAAAAGCCAAAAAAAGCTAAAATAGAGCCCAGAGGCTAAATTAATGAGAAAGCCCAAGAAGGCTCAGATCCGATTTTGTAACGTTGGAGGAATACGGGTGATGATGGAGCCGACATCGGTGGATGCGAGAGGATCAGCGAGGACTCGCTCTTAGCTGAAACGGAGGAGGATACGCAAGGACGATGAGAAAAACTCTGATGTTGTTGAGGTGAAAGTGGCCCGGCGCTAGGCACACACTATGCGAGCGCGGCCCAGTGCAGGTTTCAGAACACTGACTTCGATCAGCACAGAAAAAATTTGAGAGTCTCTGATACCATGATAATTTGGAGAAGAAAAAATTTCAGTGTATATATTCATCAATATATAGAAATACAAGAGAGAGTAGATAGATAAGAAAACAAGTAGCAAGATAAGGTAAGATAAAATATCTAAAGATAAGAGTATCTAACAATAGGATAAAGATATCTAAAAATAAAGTATCTAATATTTTCATTATGGCTAGCCAAGGGCTAATCCACTTCTGGAAAAGTCTGTATTGGGATTATCGGTTAAAAAAAAACTCATGAGGCAGGTCTCTAAACAAATTTCAGTGGATATTACTAATACTTAATTATGTGAAAGCATCGTTCTCACAAACCTCCAGTGAGAATCTTGCTTTTTTGTTTAGTAGTCTATATGAAACTAGTCTGCAGCCATTAGATAATAGTCGAAGGCTGTCAATTCATGGAAGGACAACAATTGATTAATTATTGTTCTCTGATTGCAAATTAATGGGCACGGTTGTTTTTTAATGATGCAATCAACTATATTCAAACTCTACATTATTTGTTAGTTAGCGAATTAATGAACTCATGCAACTGTTGCAAAGCTTCGGTAATGTATATCCACCAAGGAAATCCATGATGTAGTCATGTATGAAAGAGATGGTCGTTCTTCCCTGCCTATGATTTTCTTGAAATGTTTCCTTTATATTCATTGTCTCATTCTACGTCCATCAGGTGATGTTCTTTTTGTACAAGCCATACGTTCTTCTTGTATAAACCACAGATGTAGTTCTTTTTTTGCAGCTGGTTATTGGATGCCTTTTCCACAATCCATATCGATCTGTTTAAAATGAATCCTCGACCTACAATTTTCTTGCAGACAATTGTTACTTCGCAATGGCAAATCTTCCTAGTATTCGTCTTTCACAGATAGAAACCACATGTGGATCTCTGTTGTGCGAACTAAAGGTAAATCTATATCTCCTGAAGACTCATCTTACAATATTGTTGTATTATATTACCATTTTATATTTTTTTTCATTGCTCAATTGCACACCTACATGCGAGTGTGGGAATGGTATAATTAAACTGTTCTCTTAGTATGGTTTGAAACATTGTGCAATTTGGTGCAATAGCTTTTGCGTCAGATAAATAGAAAATACCCCTATACCTTTGGCGAACTTAGTGACAAAAGTGATATTATCGGCTCTTGGCATTATTTGCATACATATCACATTTGATTCTCTCTCCATGTTCCTTGCTTTGGGATGTGTGGTTAAAATTTGTGCTTTATTACGAACGATGGTAACTTGCGCATGTCTGTGTACTTGCAGTTGCATGCATGCTGATAAATGCTGGTAATTTTACATAATCATCTCAAGAGTTATTCGACAATTTGGTATATAAATATGAATAACAACCATTGTGTATATTTATACGACTCAAATATAAATAAATTCTGAAAAAAATTATATATAGCCATGTCCAAGTGTCTGGGAACACTATCTGTACACTCATGTCCGTGTCTATTGGTCATAGTTCCTAGTTTTTTTTTTCCTCCTAGACTAGTGAGCCATATCGTTAACTTCCACAATCCTTCCCTTTTACTTTTTCTTTTTCTCTTTTTTGTGTAGGCGGATATGTTTGATGGTAATTTTAGGCAATAGCATAAAGGAATTGAAACGTGACATGTTTAATTTGGTCTATCTTTGTCATAACTATAATTTATAAATTGATGTTTTGAGACTGGTTTAGCGATTTGGTTACCCTGGTCATGATTCTTTGATATGTGAATACTATTGATTTCAGAATGTATGGGATGAGGTTGGAGAATCTGACGCGGAAAGGGATCAAATGCTGCTTGAGTTAGAACAAGATTGCATTGAGATTTATAGGAAAAAGGTTGACCAGGCAAACAGGTCTAGAGCTCAGTTGCGACAAACCATTGCCGATTATGAGGCGGAGCTTGCAGCCATCTGTTCTGCAATGGGCGAGAGGCCGGTTCATCTCAGGCAGGTTTGTCTTTGTTACAGAAGCTTTAGTTAAAAGCATACTTCTATGGATCTATCGTGTGAACTTCTGCGAAAGAGGATTTATTTGAACTTGAGGCATATCAATTCTTCTTATGTAGCCTAAGAAGAGATTTATTGCACTGTCTTCTAAAGTTCCTTGTTATTGGCAGATACGGAAAACTATAAAGGAAAACAAATTTGTTTTTGGCTTTGAAGCTGTGGTCGTTTTGAAGACATGGCTCAAAAAGTTCTGAGATGTTCAACTTTTTCCATGGAGGAGAAGAAGTTTGTTTCAAAGCTGTTTAGTTGTCATAAATTTCAAAACCTGCCTAGTGAAAATAGGAAACAAGATTTTCCGGTTCCATACTCTGCAAGTTTTTATTTTATTTTCCGTTTCTTGTTGGACTAATCACAAAGGGGTAGCTTTCAGATTATGAATTTTTTTTTGATAATTTGTCATAATTTTACGAAGAAAACAAGTGGAAAATCTTGTCTCGTGAAATTTTTTTGTTCCTCAAGCTGTTTTTACACTAAACCAAAGAGATTCAAAGTTCTTTAACATGGATAAAAGGTGCTTTGGAACTGGAGTAAAACATACCACCCCCCCCCCCCCCCCCCCCCCCACCCACCCAACAACTAACACACACACACACACACACACACACACACACACACACACACACAAACCCCGAGAGATGTGTTTTTGCTGGAATTGGCATAAGCAAATGCCCAGAAATACATGGCTTGGGTTAACAAAAACTACAGAAAGTTTTGTTGATTTCTTGTGTGTTATTTTGTTGATGAAATCAGAATGTTGGAAGTTTGAAGGAAGAGCTTAGTATCATTGTCCCGCACCTAGAGGAAATGCGGAAAGCAAAAGGAGATAGAAAGAACCAATTTCTTGAAGTTTAGATCAAATACAGAAGATCTCTATTGAGATTGGGCAGTCAGATCAGTATCCCTCCAAGATGCTATGGATGAATCTGATCTATCCTTAAGAAAGCTTGAAGACTTGCACAGACAGCTACAGTCCCTTCAAAAGGAGAAGGTCGTGTCTTTACTTTGAGCAAATGCTATTTCGTAGAACTATGGATGTGCACCTTCTGATATTTTCATAGTTTTTTTTGGTTTGAAATAAATTGCATTCAAACTTCATTTCCTTTTGGTTTCTGCAGTCAGATCGCCTGAAGCAAGTGTTGGGCCACTTGAATACGCTGGATTCACTATGTGCAGTACTCGGTATAGATTTTAAAGAAACTGTCCATGAGGTACATCCCAGTCTAGATAAAACTCAAGGATCGAATGTTAGCAACGACATGATCGAAAAACTGGCATCTGCAATAGAAAGATTGCGAACAGTTAAGATACAAAGAATGCAGAAAGTAAGAGAAACGGATTGAAAGGCAAACTTTTGACTTGCAATTTTATTATGTTTCTAAAATTCCTGGCTCTTGCAGCTTCAAGACCTTGCTACTAGTATGTTCGAGATGTGGAACCTGATGGATACACCAATTAAGGAGCAACAGAGGTTTCAGCATGTAACGTGTAATATTGCTGCATCAGAAGACGAAAGAACAGAACCCAACTCCCTCTCTGCAGACTTCATCAATTATGTGAGTTTGTAACTGAGAGAGAGTATAATTCAAGCTTATATATTTTTCTGCTTACTATTCACTTGGCTTAATATAATGGTTATAAAATTAAATAAATCTGTGGTGCAGGTGGAAGCAGAAGTTTTGAAGCTTGAAGAGCTGAAAGCGAGCAAGATGAAAGAGCTTGTGCTGAAGAAGAAGACGGAACTGGAGGAGTTGCGTCGACGGACGCATTTGGTCGAAGAAGAAGATGTTGAATATGAAATAGAAGCTATCGAGAATGGTAGGAGTTTGATAACCAGCAGTCGGCGACAGTGCCTCTAATTCCACATTCCTAATTTTGAATTTATTTCTGTGCAGGTGGTGTCGACGCTGCTTTGGTTCTGGAGCAGATTGAGGTCCAAATATCAACTATTAAAGAGGAAGCATTCAGCAGGAAGGATATTCTTGAAAAGGTTGAGAAATGGTTAGCTGCTTGTGAGGAAGAATCCTGGCTAGAAAAGTACAACAGGGTTTGGCATTTCATCTCTCTATTAGCAACCACAATCTCATCTTTCCGCAGCTTCTTACTTTATTCTGTTTGGTTTGTTTAGGATGAGAATCGTTATAATGCTGGAAGAGGTACACATCTTATCCTCAAACGAGCTGAAAAGGCGCGTGCTGTAGTCAACAAGATTCCTGGTTGGTATTAGGAATTCTTAAGATTTTGCAGAACTTTTGACTGAAGTAAAATCATTCCTTTGCAATCTGTAATTGTAGTATCTATCTTGAGTTCAGACAGAATCCTCTGGGTCATTTGGAATGAAGATATGCATACTCCTTTGGCAACATGTAAAAAGTTTACAAACTAAACTTACAATGTTTTGGATCTTTCTTGCATTGAAGAGTTCACTTCACAAGCATAGATAGTTGTCTGTTTAACAGTTGATTATATTTATAGACTCACCAGATTATGGTGGGATGTGTTATCAGATATGCTGATTATGATCCAAAGTGTGAACTCTTAATTAGTATATCTCATAGCAAAGTTCTAACCTGCTTGACATCTGAAATTGTCTATTTACAACCAAGTGGTTGAGAGTTTTTCTGTTTCAAAGCCTTTATGTGCTGTAGGTTATAACAAAAACATGAATTCTCATTTAGAATTATTAGTTTATACTAGATATTTTCAGTAAGCTCTCATCTTACTTTATCCATATTCATTTGCACATATGATTTGCTAATATTTTTACCCTGAGCAGCAACTGTGGAGGGTTTGGTTTCTAGAGTTACAGCATGGGAAACTGAGAGGGGCATTGAATTCACATATGATGGTGTAAGGATTTCTCATTATAATGTGTTCTTTTCTTGTTTCAGACTTCTGGAAATGACTGAACTACATTGGCTGTCATCCTATTTACTCTTTCACCCTGCAGGTTGGCCTTCTGTCAATGTTAGAAGAATATATCAGGCTGAGACAGGAAAAAGAGCAAGAATGCAGAAGACAGCGGGTAAATTTTCAATTCCAAATCAACATTCAACTGTTGGACCTCGTAACATATTTGTTATCGGACTTTTCAGGACCAGAAGAGATTGCAAGGACAGCTTATAGCCGAACAAGAGGTACTTTTTGGATCCAAACCAAGCGCTGCCAAAACCCCAAGCTCAAGAAAAATGCTTAGAACTTTCACTATGGGACATAATCGAAGGCAATCAGTACCCGGAGCTGTGCCGCAAAATCCACAGCCTGAACTGCTGAACTCCAAGTCTATGTCAGAGAGGAAGGGTGATGTCACTGCTTCCCCTTATACTGGTTAGTTTACTTCAGCACTTCCCTGTTTAGTCCGCGATTAGCATAACCATTCACCTAGGAGAACTTGATAATTTAGGTTGCAGAAATTTCACCTAAAGTTATGCAGACAAAAGCTCTGAATTTGTCATCAACATATTGTAGAGAACATAACAAGATAGCAGCAGGCTATCAGTAAATAAATTTAACTCCTATTTTTTGGGATATTTCATGAACGTGATTGAGCAGTTAAATATTTTCATGGGCAGGCCGTGAAATACTAATAAGCTATTAAAATCCTGCCAATATCTGATTAGTTTGAGAAGATCTAGTTAAATAAATGTCAACCAAGGTTCAAGGCAAGTGTTCAACGTTGATCTTCGCGTACCTGTGATTCTTATGTTCTATGGTGACTGCTGACTAGTTTAAGGTGAAACAGTTGCAGGCAGGAGAGACCTAGACGCTGCTAGCTTTTCGGTTAACGATTTTTCTGCGAGTGACACAAACGTACATGAACAAGAGACTCCATGCAGGCGCTTCCCTCCCCTCGGCACAGAAAATAGCATGCCATCAACACCATCTCATGCCAGTTTTATCGATGTGGAGGAGGTTGTGCCCCCCAAGACGATGCCAGTAGCTCCAGAGACCCCTTCAACAGTGTCTGCACCGATGCAGATGGCCGCCACCCCTGCACCAGCCACCGAAGCAGCAGACCTGATGGAGCATTCATTCGAGGAAAGAAGACTAGCCATGCTATTGAGAGGATAGAGAGAATGGATCCTAATGCAAGGATTTCTTGGTGGCAGGTCATTGGAATTGGCTTCTCAGTTCTCATAACTGAAAATGTGCGTTTAACCGTGAAGAATTTTCCGAGATTCAGCTAAGGCTGCTTATTGGAAGAGATTACACAAGCCTCCGAATCCTCTTCTGTAAATATAGGCAATTAGAACTGCAAGATATCAAGAATATAGCATAGCTTATTACCGTTGCCTGTAAGAGTACAACTCCTTCAAACAGGTTTGAGAAATATTGCATACCTTGTAAGCATGTGATATAGCACATATTGGAAAATCAAACTGAGCTGATGCCATTTTCTGCTGATAAGATGACAGCAATCACTGAACATGTTGCAGTTATTTTGAATTACATCGAGTCAGTAAATAGCATTGCTGAATCTTATGGTTAAAATATACTTACAATTTAAGCATGCAGCTACAATTTAGCAGAGCCATGTAAACTCGAATCCATGATTTATATTCACAGAACCTAAGCTTCAGAATGAGAAACTACAGAATCAGTAGACAAACGTTTCTTTCCGTTGCTGTGCTTTCACCTAGATAAAATATCAAGTGCCAGAAATACCAAACGTCCTCAAATTCTGCAATCTGCAATATTTGTAAGGGCGTTTGGCGTACAAATACATCATTCCAACATACTGCATGCCATAATGAACATATCGTGTATACACAGCAAACGAACTCCTTACTTTGCCCATTAATTTTGAAACTCATCTCTCAACCCCTTAAAAACATGAGTTTCATAAAAGCTAGCCTCAGCAGAAGCAAATATAAGTAACAATACGACCATTGTTTACAGAAAATGGTTACATGTACAATGAAAAGTTTAAGAAAATCACTAATCAAATATTATTCAGGAATATTATTCAAGAAAATGGCTTAGTTGTTGTTTGTTGTTGTTGTACTAATCAAATATTATTCAGGAATCAGGTCCATCTTGACACAACTCGTAAGGTACATGGGTAGCTAGAAACCCTCCTCCAACCACTAACTGTACAGGAAAACATGTAAATGGATACCTGTGAAGCTATTAGAGAGACGAGGCTCTATGCATCAAAGAGAGAATGGCTTTGTATAGACGTCAAATGGTTCACATGAGGTCAACTGTGGTTCCTGCAAAGGTCAAAAGAGCAGAGATTATTTCACAGCACTGTGAATAAAGGTATAGTTGTCCTCCGTCTAATTGTGAAAAAGAAAGCAAAACAAAAAAAAAAGCAAAAAAGGGAAGCTGGGTGGGTGATGAAGGAGATACTTCGAAATATTTCAAGCTATAATGTTCTCTTCCATATAGCAGAATGATCAATACTTCTATCTCTTCATTATTTTCTTTCTTTGCCATTGATATCTATTCAAGTCAGATCCTAAATAGTATGAACTAAAAGTTATTTTCTCTAATAATTTTACGATATAAGCCCACTTACATGGGCTTCTTTTTTTTTTCTTTTTTTTTTCTTTTTCTTTTTCTTTTGTGATTGTGTACACACACAGCAGATGCATGTGCATCCTGATAATCTCACGACTATGTTTATAATGTAAGATGAGGCTGTATCCCCTCTGGCTTCACCTCTCCCAGGCATAAAGTCTGCCAAGTTATGTTGGTTTTGGGGTGTGCAATGCATAAAAAAGGTTCGAGCACCAAAATTACCTGTCTCAACCCACCACCTATGGCACTGCCGCCAGTCAATAGCATGGTCAGGAGCGATGTGACAGGACCTCCACCCATTGAGTCACCAGTGCTTCGGATGGTAGACTGCATAGAGTTCAGGATGCTTCCGTATGTGGCTCCATGCCCTCGTTCAATGGCTTGGATGAAGCAGAAGGTCATTGCTCCTGTTGAGGTGATCTTCGAAAGCGCCTGCTCATTTAATACACTTGAAATCTTCAGAAACTATTGGGCATACAGAAAAATAAATGAAATTATGAAAGTTAATTATTTTTTATCTTTCGTTCAAGCTTATATTAGGCTGAGATTAGTAGACAAACATAGGGTTGTGAGAGGCCATTTCATATCAAAATAATATTGATTACTGCTCCGCCATAAGACCATAGTATGTTATCCACAAAAGAACTGTTTTCACCATTTCAATATACAGTAAATCTTGGAATTACAAGAATAAAGATTTTAGATCCATCTTATATGCTTTTGGAAGTGAACTTTTGATCAGAGTATGCTGCTTACCCATCTCAACATAAAGTTCTGTGAGATAGAATACCGAAAATGTATCATCTCCAATCCTTTTGGTTAAAGCCCTTCCATAGTCAGAGAAATATTAATACAAGAAAAGATAACATTGAAGATGCTAGGAAGAACATACTGAGGTGAGAACCTAATATAGATGACACCGATAGTAGGCATGTTATGCCGAGGAAAATGCTTTACAAAATGTCCTGGGCTTTTGGCACTATCTACAATTTGACAAAATTGGCATTCCAGGGTTTGTTTGACTTGATGGGGTAGATATGTGCTGCAAGTCAAAAACAAAAAAGAAAGCAACACACACACACACACACACACACACACACGAGGGGAGGGGGGAGAGAGAGAGAGAGAGAATTCATGGAAGTAAAGAACTAAAACATGCTTTACACAATTTCCTGGGCTTTTGGCGTCACCTACAACTTGACAAAATTGGCATTTTCGGATCTCTTTTTTTTCAAACTTGATAACAAGCATTATATGCTATAAGCAATTGCAAAAGTAACGAGGGATTACCGAAGTATCAGCAGACGTTTGATCATCATCACAGCCACTAAAAGAAATTACTTCACCACCATTGGAACCTTTCCATATGCCAGATCGTGGACGATGGTCTTCCCACACATATTGCCCAGTCCTATGCAAATGAAAATTTAAAACCAATCAGCTGATGTCACAAACCTTTTGACCAATGTCAATAAAGTCAAGGTAATTAACTGCTCAAGTCATTTTTCTCTGTGCAATTGTGCATAGCAAGAAATCGTCTTTTACTGGGAAAGTTATCCATATTAATATTGAATTTATATCTCGTACTTACTTCCACTGTTGAAACTCAAGACTTGGAAAGAAACAGAAAACTTGAAACTCAAGACTTGTTTACCCAGTGTATGGCTGTCAGGTAAAGTGGGAAGAAACAGAACTATTTATATTCCTAGTTCTGGTATGGAAGATGAAAATTGAAAGTTGCAATTCTGCAAAATAACATTCGAATTTTCGTATAAATTATCAATTAATATATCACATAATCTTTGAGAAGAAGCTGCAAAAAGTTAATTGGACTAGGTCAAGAGCAGAACATTGTTGGCAGATATGCAACTGACACTTGACATGGTAGAAATAGTAGCTGGAACCATGCAGTATGTTTCAATTATGGGTGGACATTCTGTCATTTTCATTTTCTTCTTTTTATATATGGGATGCAATCTTCTCTCTGTTATGTCTTTTCTGACAGCAGCAACTGGAACAGCTTCTTGGAATTCAATAAGTAGTTCGTGCTGCAACCCAAACAGGCTGCAGTCCAAGTTACCATAACTCAGTCTTTTGGCTGCTTCCTGTGACAAATAATGGATATTTTGAGTAACCAAATTCATGCTTCTGGAAGCCAATATGTCTGATAGGGTTGGGCTCTAGGTTGGGCTCTAGCGGGTCAAGATAATCCATTTAGATGCAATACAGGTAGCATTGGCCCATAATCGACTAGGTCCGCATGAACGTCCATTTTACTTGATCCATACAGGCTACCTGGCCAAACCTCTTGACCAGTTTGACCAACTTATTAACATCATTATCTCATTTTAACCTATTAACCATTAAAATTCACTTTATTTGTTAATTTTTAGTAGCTGAATAACAAAAATGCAAGATGATAAATCATCATGAGAAAAGTTATAACAGAATTCTTAAAAGTAATTAAAGTTGATAACAGTACATAACGGCTCATCCCAATATAAAACTTGCCAGAAATTAATAATTGACGGGTCAAAGTGGATGACACTGACCAAGAGAGCACTACCCATAGACAACCCCTTTAAGTTGCAGTCCTCAACTACTTGACCCACATTAGGCTCACCCATTACTGCATTTCTGTGGGTAGGGTTCTGTCAGATTCGCAAGTCCGGTCAAAAATTGCAAACCTCAGCAACTGTGCATGATTAATAGCTTATTAGCTTACCAAATAGACCCCGGTAATAAATCATGAACTGCATTGCACTGGATTCTAATGAACTGGAGTTTCTGAACATAACAATCCATGGGATTACCAATTCATATATTTTTGTGTATCCACCACCAAAGACTCCTCAACACCCCGCATGAAATGCCTGAACAGCTTAACCATAAATTGTGCATACCTTTGCAATTACCATGTTCTTTTATCAATTTATAGTGACAGTCTTGCATAGAAAATATGTATGAAGGTAATTTCTTCTCCTTGGTTGAAAATAAATATGGAAGTACTTTCATGAATCACATCAATATATAATGCCGGTCAATCTCAATCTGTAAAAGAAGTAATGTTACTTCACTGAACACAACTTTGATGTTTAGTCTGAGAGATTGAACAGGAACATTAAAGATAAAGTTCTATGGTGCCAGATATCGGAAGTCAACTGGCATACGGTAGGAGCATGTAGATTGCGATAAATTAGTGCGTAGAAACTATACCAAAACATTAATGATAAGACCTTTTTACCTTTATAGAACTAGAATTGTACAAGAGGCATGCAAATGAAATAATAGTTCCTTAATTCTTCCTTGTCATCCTGATTATGGTTGAAAATCATAGGCAAAATTTATAAGACACGAAATCAACATAATTTAATTCCTCTGGATAGATGATGTAAAAAATGCCAGCATCATTCTAGTTAACAGTTTGCCAGCTATTTCAATAAAAAATCAGCTTTATTTCCATTTGATTAATGACTAGGAAACTTGACGTAGTAAATTTGAAAATGAAGAATGTCATCATTCAGCAACAATCATAGACAGGACTATAAGGTAGGAAAGGAGCTTTTTCAATCACAAGACACTAAAACGGAATATGGAGGGGTTATTTTTTTTCCAATGACAAATGAACTAAAATAATATGTAAAGGAGTTATGTACCTATTCATTCTGCAAAGGAATGGTAGATCAAGTACAGTACCACTATGGCAAGCATCTACAAGTGCATGAAGCTTAGCCCCACGAGGAATTGGTCTGACAATAGCTTGATTAATTTCATCATCAACAATCATTCCTTGTGTTTCAAAGTCCAACGGGCAAATGGTTTCATCATATCCATCAGCCTCTTCATAGCTCCTCTGCTGAGAACCATGGCCTGAATAATGAAATACCAAAGAATCTCCAGGTTGACAACCCTGCACAAGCCAAAATAATGCCATCCGTATGTTGTGTTTGGTCGGAATTTTATATGGGTCAGTTTCTTCTTCTGCACATTGAAAGACAAAAATACGTCAGAATTAATTTTGGGGAGATGTATAAAAAACAAAAGCATTTAAGACATCAGCAATTAAGTAGCTTTTCGAACAGGATTTGCTCAAAACTAAATTTTGTTGATATGTAGAATGTATAACCAACATACATACATATCTTCCTAAGGAACTTGTGTAAATCCTAGTAAACCAGCTGGTCGATAGGAAGCTCAAACTCATGCAACCAGAGAAGCAAGAATCCAATTTATCAGTTAGTACAATAAAGCCCAGAACGAGGGGTAAAAGAAGAGATTTGTTAGAAAAATAATCGCGTGACTTAAGCAAAAAACCAAATGCACATGCACAAACTATAACCACCCCCCAACCCCAAAAAAACCATGCGCACCACAGCCACAACGCATGCACACGGCACACAGGAAATACACGTGCAATGATTGCCCTCCCTCCTTAAGAACAAAAATAAAGAAGAATTGTGCACAAACAAAAAAAGAAACTCCTCATCATAGAAGTGTCCATTTTTGGATTTAAACCCAATTTTTTCTAATTTTTTCCCTTTTTTGAATGCTATTTTTTTCCTAATCTTTTCCCTTTTTTTGAATGCTAGTTCTTGCACCAAGATAGCCATATCTCAACAATAATTTCATAAAAGATACAACCAAAAGAATTTTCAAGGGTAATTACTCCCGTTTTGAGCTGAAAAAAAATATAAGGCATTCTCGTGCAGATTTTATAAAAAAGATTAACAAATACATATATAAGTTTTGTAAGAAACATTTCTATGAATCACCAGTATGGTATGGCCTTTATCTACTCAAAGCATGATTTTTCCTCATGAGTCTCTAAATTATCTGAAGCTCATTATTGTCATCAACCTTTATAGACTAACCAACTGTTCTGATTTTTTTGATTTAAAATTTAAACATGTTTCTTTGACAAGAAAGCGGGGGCAGGGGGGGTTGCAAAAGTGTGCAGGTTCACTGAAGCGTACAACAGAGGAACTATCCAGAAATGGAACCCAAGGACGCGCCTTAAAAATTTTATATTTCTGTATGTAAATATGTATGCATTTATGAATCTGAGCAATTCGCTTAATTAATGGGCCCATAATTCAGTAAAAAAAAAAAATTTGGACTTTAACCCGTACAATCTAAACTTGGCAAATTTAGATTTAACCCGTACAATCTAAACTTGGCATCTGGAAAGCTTCAATTACGACCTGAATTGTCATTGGAGCCTTCAGGAAGCGTGCTTAAGTGTCCAGTGGCTTTTGTATACGTCACAAAACCTAAATTTGAAGAGTTCAGGTAACATCAGTTGGAAAACATATTGTGCTCAAGCTTGAAGAGCATATACAAGGTCTGGTTATATGTAATATGGTACGAACTAGACATGTTAGGTCTCATTAGGTTAACAGGGCCATCCAGAATGAAACTAATTGGTTGTTGATATTCACTGGATAGGGTCCAACATCTTTGAGTTTAACTTCATCTGATTCTGGCATGATAAGTGTACTAGTAGTGTGAGTTTTTTCACTTTATCAGAATATATACGAGTAGGGTGGTTGGTCAAGATCCCTTCCCCTTTAACACCTAAGAAAAGAGTAAAGGGGGTACTGATCAAAACAATCTCCCACCCGATATACCTACCATGGATCTCTACCTTGCGGGCGACAAACCATTCCATGACATGACAATAGATAAGCAATGAGATAGGCCACAGTACAGTGTCTTTGATCATGGAAAACCATCAGTCAAGGATTATCTTTTAAGTTTTAATTCCCACCCTTCCCCTACTCCCTCTTCTCAATTTTCCTTCTCCTTACAGTTAAGCTCATCATGAAGAAAAATGTTGCATGTCCCAGATTTTAGAGCTTGTAATATTCAAAAAAATGGCTTGTCCAGATAAAATCAAGTAAAAAGGAAGCAGATCTAAAAGAAAAGGTTTAAATTTAATATCCAACCTATCCAATAACATTCTAGATCTGGTAATCATTAAGAACCCTAATATTACCACACTTATCTATGCGCTCATATTCCAATACTTCACTATCAAATGTAAGTCAAACTTGAAACTTGATAGTGGGGATCCTATTCGTTTCATAAACCACTGGAGACTACTATTCTTCTTTCCCAATTTGCAAGACGCAATGCAAAAACCACACTGTTCTTCAATTCCCTATAACCTGTAAATATTTTCCACGATATTCTAGAATTTATTTCCTGGTTTTATGTTGATTGAGCCCTGTTTCGGTAGGGTAAATTTTGGGTATGGTTTTGGCTATGTTGGTTTATAGAAGTGTTTGTCTTTTTATTTTTAGACTGCATAACGGGGGTAGGGTTTTGGGGAATGTACTATTCTGTTTGGTTCTTGGCTTATTTGTGTTTCAGAGTTGAATGTAATTCCCTAAAGCAAACATGTCATGTTTCCCCCCACTTCTAGACTTTTTCTCTTTAGCCTAAGAGAATTTGGAGGACAACAGCTGTTATGAGAAGCCCAATCTTGTTCATAGTTTCCTTTTTGTCGCAAATTCAGACTTGAGAGAGGTTTGATGCCAGTTTGATAAGCAAGCATAATAATCTTCATGGCGTCTTGTAATCCAGCCGACCCCATCTTGATGGGAAAAGTGACTGTGAAGCCGGCTAGTGTTAATATATGCTGAAGGTAAACAACAATTTGCTGCTTCCAAAACCAGTTATAAGCATCAAACAGCACCTCTCCAGCCATTTCACAATGCAACGCACCCAATCAATGCGTCATCAACTAATCCTAATTCTTACTAAATCTTCCAGCAATTTCCATGATGAAATCTTCAATTAGCTCAGCCCCTTGGTAGAGAACAGCAAACACTCTAGATAAGCATTAAATCCTGCAACAAGCTATGCACTGGCATAATTGAGACTAGAAATTTTAGTTCCTTTACACTTCTAAGGCCAAATCTTCAAAAAACATTATAAAATTGGGCAATGAGCAAAGCAATTTTACAACAATTAAAGAGGGAAAACTGGGGACTGGAAGCTCACCGGTGAGCATGATAATGGAGGCCTCGGGGAACTGGAACCGATTTATTAGGAGATATTTCATGCACTTGGCGTCGTTAATGCATCCCTTGAGCTCGTGCCGCGAGTACCGGTACGATATCCCGCAGATCACCGCCTTCTTCCTTCCGTGCGCCGGCGGCGGCGGGCCCGGTGGGCCCGGGTGCGGGGACGGGACGGTCACCGGGGGCGGCGGAAACGGGGCGGCGGCGGTGGAAGATCCGTAATTGTGGGGGGGAGGGGCGGCGCGGGGATCGGCCAAGTGGGTAACGGCCTGACAGATCGCGCAGCGGATCGACTGGGCCCCCGGCGGCAGCTGGAGGGGCGTGCGGCAGTGGGAGCAGTTGACGAGCATCATCATGGCGGTGGATCGACGGCAGAGATCGGCGGTGCACGTTAGAGTCAGTCGCGCCTGCGGAAGAGCGGGGTACAAGAGAGAGAAGAAGAAGAAGTAGAAAGAGGGCCCTTTGGGTTTGCAGTGTAAATTGGAACCTTTTGGAGTAGTTGGCGGGTGGTAAAATGGTCCGCAGGAACTTAGTTGGGCTGGTTAGATATTTTGAACGGTTGGATCTGGATCATTGACGGACGAGATTGATTACCGATGGGTCTGTTATCGTGCTCTGCGGGATAACGCCGCAGGACACGGAATCGACTTCGTCGTCGCCTCAGTGAGCTGTATCTTTGAAACAAACCTTGATATAACAGTTCATTGATAAAAAATGGTGACAATTGATTTAATTAATCGATAGAAATAGTAAGAAATTCCAAATTAAATTCTTGCTCCAAAAAGAAAACAAACTGTTCCTTAAAAAAAAATAACAAGTCAAAAAAAAAAAATTTTAGTCGCGGTTCTCCAAAAGAAATTTAGTTAGCAATGTCGTATATAGTTGATTCTTTGATTTGATTTGGTTAATTATTTCAACCAACAATCGTGTTTAGGGGTGAGCATCGGTCGGTTCGGTTCGATTTTTATTATTTTTACAAAACCGAACCGAACTGATTAGACTTAGCAACTGAACCGAACCGAACCGACTCAGTTCTGTTCGGTTTTTCGGTTTTTTCGGTTAGACTAATATTTTTCCATCATTTCTTACATTTTTTCCATCATTTCTTACATTCTTTATCCATTATATTATCATCCTTTAATATTCTAATCTCAAATATTCAATACCCAAATTAGATAAGAAAAAAATTAAAAATTTCATATTCTAAAACTTTTACGCTATATTTGGCCTCTTATATCAAAACTCAGGTAATTATTACTAAATTTTAATGGCAATAATGAAAAAAAAAAGAACTATATTAATATAAATATTATTCTTAATTGTGATGGTGTACTTAACATAACTTTCACATATTCAACATAAAAAGATGGTATTGCTAGAAGTAATGAAATAGTTTTCACCAGTTTTTATTATGAACTATATGATTCACTAAATTGAATTTGGGTGGGGTGATATATAGGGTAAGAGATTCGGTTCGATTCGGTCGAGTTCAATGTTTGAAACACAAACCGAAACCGAACCGAACTAGAGCGGTTCGGTTCGGTTCGGTTCGGGTTCGGGTTACGATTTTTTGTTGGTTTTTTCGGTTATAACCGAACTCTGCTCACTCCTAATCGTGTTCTTCAAAATTAGCCTTGCACTAATTCTATTCCTATTCGAACTTAAAAAGTTCATGTATATCTTTAGAACTTAAGTTCATATCATAAAGAGAATTAATTAGAGCTTTAGTGAATTCAGATCTTAAGTAACGTTAAACTTTTCTTGTTCGGTAGTCATCTTCTTAAAATGTTATATATTATGTAAAAGTCCAGTGTCCGGTTTCATAATTCACCCCCAAGAGTGCTTAAGGTCTGTTTGATAAGAAAAACATGCTCAAGAAATCTAATATGACTCAGTTCTCTCTTACAAAAATTGATGTTAGTCGTGTTTGGAGCCTAAGAAAACAGAGCAAAAAAAAATAAAATTAACTCACATATTATGATAAAAAATCACTTCCTAACACAGTCAATCATAACACAAAAAATTTATTAGTCATGTTAGAATTCCAGAGTTTTTTAGCTAAAATGAGAGTAAAAATCAAATCTCATGAACCCATAAAATTCAGCCTATTTTTTCTCCATAAAAAAAACAGTTCACATTGAAAAAACTTGTGAGACCCAAAATCTCAGAAAAAAGATTCACTGTCATTTTCCACTAAACAAATGTCCCCTTAGAATCTTAAAACAATCAGATTTGTTCACAGTTGACTGAGATGACAGTTTTTTTTTTTTTAATGTTCGCGGAATTATGCATAATGAAGCAAGTTAAAGATAATTTTTTTGCAAAAAATCATGGTGATTTTTCGTGACGTAAAAAAAGGGGACAAATAATAATTTGCCTCTGGGTTCGGGCTGCCAGGCCACCGGGCCGGGCCTGTTCCATTTACCATTTGTAGACGTTGGCCCAAGATCCAATAAGGCCTATTTATAAAAGATACAGGGCTTTTATTTTTCCCTCTCTTCTGTGTTGATCGAGAGTGTGAGTGTTTGTCTTCTAGGGTTTCCGCAGCTCCTTCTCATTCGGCCTCCTCGCAAAGATGGTACCTTTCTTTATATCTCTTTTAGTTTCTTTATTGTAATAATATTTCACCGCCTGCTGTTTCGTTTTGTAATCTTGTTTCTCTTGGTGTTCTCGGTTCGAATCAAATCATGCCATGTGAATTGTGACGGATGCTTCGTTGATTGTGTTTGTTTTATTTTCTCTCCTTGCATCAAATCTAATTTTTAGCTTGTCACGTGAATTCTTTGTGTTGCAAAAATGAGCCCAAGAATGCTGTGTGCTTTCTCAACTGCTGTTGTCTGAGCATTAAGCTGAAGTTTCATTTATATGTATTTAGTAACAATTATATAGAAAAGAACTTTTTTTTTTGCCCAATTGTGAGATTTATTACAAATCAAGATTAATGGATAACTAGACCCCAAATACTCAGAACTTCTAGGATGTTTCAAGACTCCAACAAGTTATTACCCCTTATAATGTTATATTTATTATTATTACCGCTTAAGTGATCATCGGGCGTGTTTGGATTCAACCGGAAATGGCAAGTCGGAAACTCATTTTCCCATTTCCCTTGTTTGTTTTAAAACAGAAAAACCAGAAATGAGAAAACCCTTTTCTTTTTTCCTTTTTCATTTTACACTACAATTTTCCCACTTGCAGGCTACAGTTAATTTTGTGGTCATGTAAATCTCACTTGTATATGAAATATATGATTTTTAAATATTAAAAATGTCAAATTTATTACTATTCATATTTAGTTGACAAATTTATTATACATTTTAATTTTTAATAGCAGATTTATTTTAATAATATTGGTATTATTTAAATCACCATACATTAATAATTGTGGTCAACTTTTCCACTTACTATCCACACTACTAACCAACAGCAAAAAACAATATGCTTTTCACTTGCACTTTCATATTATAACAAAACACCAGAAAACTTACTTGCAAAATCTCATTTTTTTTTACACTTTCACTTTTCCATCCCCATTTTCCCATTTGCCCTTTCCTCCCACTTGTAGCAAATCAAACAGCCCGAAGAAAATTCAGAGCACCGAGGTCCTCTTGTGCCTTGCTTGGTGTTGTAGCTAGCTGGCTGGCTGTTGATTCAACTATATATGTGCCCTTTCCCTAAACCTCTTTATGCATATGCCATCTAAGGATTGCGCGCAGTTACAAGTTCATCAACTGATTATCTTGATTGTACATATTTGCTTGGTATTTGTAGATCACAAAATTCTTCCCTTCTCAACACTGATAAAAGCACCAGAAACTAGCGTGACGCTGTCATTTGGTATCATAAGGTTTATTGTAATTTCTACATACAATGACATATCCTAAAATGGTCAATGCAGCACACTTCAATTCAGTATTTATTTGTTTTTACTTTCAAACATATTAAATATCCTTTAGTTCATCGCCTTTCTAAAATTTTTAGAGAAAAGTCTTAGATCTATTCATCAATATCTAACCTTTGTTTATTATAATGATGCATGAACTAAGGCGTAAAAAGCAATATGATATCTGTTGCTGTAACAACGAGATGATACTTAAAAAAGTTGAATGGAGAAATAGTGTTCATAGCAGACACAAAATAAAAATAGAGATCTTGTCTTGTTAATTTTTGTTGTTTTTAATATTTATAACTTGTTTACATTAATAGTATAAGAGGGGTAAAAGAAACATTGTACCATTTGGAATTTCAAAAAAGAGGAGAAATATTCTAGGTGTAACATATGTGATACATACATAAATTTTTTAAACTTATAAACTGGGACATTCATTTGACATCAATTACATGCCACAACCATTAAATTTATAAGTGCTGGAATTCCAACCCTGAATTTATCATTCACCTACAAAAATAATCTGCTCCCTCCTAAAAAATTTTTATCCTTCTTGAGTTCCAGAGTCCGTAAATGACCCAAGGCCACTGTCAACCGTTGGACTCTTCTGCCTCCATATTAAGGAGACAGCTATTGCTTATAAAACTAAGATGGCTACCAATATCTATCTCAGAACGATTGGCATGACCTTAATTAGAATAGTTTTTGAAAGTTGTTACCATTTATAGACAATCAGTGAGTCTTCTGTTTACTGCAGATGGGTCACATATATAGCATATGATTCTACACCCTTATAATGCAGTATGTGAATATCCCATGCAGTCAAACCTCATGTGTGAGATTAGCAATAAATGTCCATATGTTAACAACTTAACATGCCAAAAGGTTGATTATCACTCACATTGAGACTGAATCGATTTAATTTGCATCCACAGCTACACTTGCTGAATTGCATATAACGTTAAGGTTTGTACCGTTCACCATCTTTTTTGAAGTGTCATATTATGAACTAAGACCATACCAGAAACCTTGTTAACTATATTTTAGAAGGAATCTTATGAGAGTATGTAAAATTATTCGGTGTAATTTCTCTGGAAAATATAGTTTGTAGGATGTTACTGTTATCATTGACTTGTAGTTTGGCCCAAATTGATAAACTTTATTAATCTTATCATTAAAGGAGTTAGTAGCCATGGGTGTTTTTATAGTTTATATATTTGCATTCATGGGAAGGAAGACTTACTGCATTTTTTTTGTTTTTGTTTTTTTGTATTATGGTGACCAGGACTTGAATCTTAGTCTGAAACCATGATTGGATTTCTCCATATATTCACCCAGGAGTGCCTACCTATGTGAAAGGCTTTTCCTAATCCATGCTTATACATTTAAATCTGAAGATAATTTGTCACCCCCAAGTTACTTAACCTCTAAATATACTGTTCTGGATTCAGACGAAGCGGACAAAGAAGGCAGGAATCGTTGGGAAGTATGGTAAGTCTGGATGTAGTTTGGCATTAACAGTGCTCTCATTTACAAGTTCGGTGTGGATACTGACAGGAGTAAAACATTACAGGCACCCGATATGGTGCGAGTCTTAGGAAACAGATCAAGAAATGGAGGTCAGTCAACATGCAAAATACTTCTGCGAGTTTTGCGGCAAGGTATGTGTCTCAAGTACAACTAGATTAGATTCTGCCTTCATTTTAGTACCAGTTTTAACATTCAACAACTGATGGTCACATCAAACTAAAAATGCAGTATGCTGTGAAGAGAAAGCTGTCGGGATTTGGGGATGCAAGGACTGTGGCAAAGTTAAGGCTGGAGGTGCTTACACACTGAAGTAAGTTTTTGTTGCATCTCGTAGTTCATACTTCATACAGTCTCCTCTAGGATATTCTGGGTACAAATTGCAGTTTCAGTTGCTGAGTATTTTTCATCATTGTATTTCAGCACTGCTAGTGCTGTCACTGTAAGGAGCACCATCAGGAGGCTGCGGGAGCAGACCGAGAGTTAAACTTTGGACTATATCTTGTGGGATCAGTATTTGCTTTTTGAATGTGATGGTTTTCAGTGGAGACCCGGAACCTGATTTTGTTTGTTACTATCATTCGGTTTGTCATTCTGATGATTTTTGTAGGTTTTTCCATTAAACTAATCAACTGATCATTCGGCTGGTGGAATGCATAATTAGCTTTTATTAGAAACAATTTGAAGAATGTTTTTAGTTGTTTGGTTTTAAAAAAAAATGTAGTTTAGAGTTTGTTTCTATGAAATGTGGGTTGATGTGAAGAAACTAAAAAAAGGGTAGATCCTGCTGTCGCTTAGCTTAAAATATGTTGTAGCAGTGAAAAACTATAGAAGAAAGCCTACCAAATTCTGCACCTTTATGTGGTTTCTCTTCTTCAGTGCAACAACTTTACTTTTGTTTCCTTTGTGGGACTAGCTGAGACTATGAACCTAATATTCTCCACCAACTCGCTCTCACCTCTTTAGCAGCGAGGAATTTTATGGAAATATTATGGATTAAGGTTGATCTGATTCATGGGGATTCGCATATACCTCATTCAAAAAGTAGAAACTGTTGGGACTTTTTGGAGATTGGATGCAATTACTAATTCAAGATCTGGCATGCATAGAATGAAGAATGAAAGCTTCATTCTCGATTTTATGAGAATTTTTATGAAAGCTTTTCATCTGCTTCTCTTCCACGGAAGTTTCATTTTTACTAGCATGTATGCTAATTTTTGGCCTAATTGCTGAATTGTCATACTTTGTTATTGTTTGGGTCATGTTATTAGCCCCTCCATTACGATTGCTGCTCTGATACTTTATTAAGGTTTCTACTTAATCCGGGCGTTTAAGATAATCGGAAAAGGCCATCTTATTATGTTTATTAAGCTTCTCACGAGAACCAATACATTTTTCTTTTACTTTCCTTTTCTGTTCACACTGAGCAGAGTCTGAAGTAGGCTTGTCATTACACCATTAGAGAAAAATAAACAAGCAAATGCCAATCATAGTGCAAATATGATGCTCTACTTTTGTGCCACCAGACTCGTATTGCTTGTGAGCCTCACCTGTGGTACCAGAATAGAAACCATTTAGAGAACACAGATACATGTTTCTTTTATCAGGATTTGATTTTTGTTGCAGAACAGTAGTGAACAAGTTGCAAATGAAGCAGATCTCGTAAGCCGAATGCTCTCTCTCATACATCAGTGCAACAGTTAATTTTGACATACAACAGAGTTAACGAGCATGGAGTCTAACCTCCGTGCCAGCATTTACAAGCGATAAACGAGGCAGCATCCTACAGGTTTCACGCAGCAAGTGGAACATCAGAAGCAATAGCACTCACATATTCAGAGCAAAAAATATCGTAAAGGCCTACCAACTGGATCAGCAGTCATCTTCGACAACTGAAAGCGGCTCAAAGCAGGAATTTCTCGCAGCATACTCACAAAAAGAGATGAGAAATTTGAACGTAAAGAGGAACCTACTGCAGTCGTGTAGGAAATTCTTTTTTCTAGCACCTCATTGCATGCTCTCAGCAATGCGGAAATTGCTGCACTTCTACCAAAAGGTAAGTAGTTAAGCCATTATTGTCAAAGCATATGTCTCACACAATTGGGACTGGCATATCATCACTAGAACCAGATGACCGCTTTTGTACAGCTTTAACTGCAGCAACTCTCGCTGCATTGGCTGCTTTTATTCACCCTGTCATCTACACTTGGTACATCAAACGCCTTCTCTGCTGCTCTTCCGTGCTTCCTGAGGATAAAATCGAATGAGCAGATTGAAATGAAATGCTACTAGTTCTGCACTCCAGCAACGACATAATGTGTGAAAAATATTGATTTTTTGGCTGTGAGTTGAAGTCCTGGCACCTGAACAGCATTGAGTACTTTGGAATGGTTGACAGCAATAGGAGATCCAGAAAAGTGTTGTGTGTGCTTAAAGTATTGAGGACACCATTCTGCTGCCAGTGACCTGCTTGGGTCTCTCCATTCCTAAATGTTTACATCCCCAAGCCTTGCCTTCTACCCTCATGCCATGCTCCCTCATATCTATGCCCATTTGCAAAATGATAAACTCCAAAGCCCCATGCATCTTGTCTGCAAAGTACTCTCCAGCATAGTTGTCGCAATTCCTTGCACATCAACAAGGACAAATTAGTTTTCTCAGCAGATGCTGCCACCATAAGGTAATAAACAACTACATTAATGAATTGTTGTACCTTAAAAGAAATAATACCGTGAATTCCATTCCTATACAAAGATGGGGGCAAAAAACAAAGAAAACAAGCAAAATTTATATTCATCCTGCCCAGTCCCATCAGTAACTAGCAAAAGTAGGGCAAACTGGGTGAGTCCTTGTTGGACAAAATATCTGGGTCATCACTTGTGTAAACAGTAGAATATCTACACCTGCCACAAGAAAATCATTAACTATTATCCAACTAAGTGATACAAAAGATATCAGAAGGAACAAGACAAAATCATTGGGATCAGTTTTTGCCAAGGCAATTGGCGTGGCTGGCCATGAATAACATACATACCTCCTCCACCAAGACACCACTTGTCCATTGAAACTGCATTCTACAAAGAGCTAAAGTGACTGCAACAATTTTTAGCTCCATTATTATGATGACTGGGACACGCTTAAGAATACAAGTGAACTGGGAGTGGGTTGCAACAGGGAAAGTTTTTAGCAGCTTGCGAGAAAAAGTTTAGAAATCAAACTCTGTAGAAAGATTATATGAACTAAAATGTATGAAAAACAAAATAAGCAGATCTTCAATGGCATATGATCCCCCTACCACAAAATATAGGCATTGTATCCTGAAACTAATAATTAAATTTGTTGACACAGATTATATGACAAATAGGTTTATTTGGCAGTGGCACTACTACCACCCACAACCCACAGTGTTTATAATGCTAAAGCGCCGTACTTCTAATGTGCAGATAAAAATGTAGTGTTGTTGCTTGCATTGGTCAATATGTAATGGAATGCTATCTTTATAATGCAAGACTTGCACATGCAAGCATTACCTGCGAAGGCCTCATGCCTGCAAACTCTGTATCAATGTAGAAAAACATGTGGTTATTCTTCTAATTATAAGGAACTTCTTGAATATTCCATTTACATAGCTGATAAGATCAAATGTCTCCTGAGATCCCAAAACACCCTAAAGGGCCTAAATAAAATGACAAGGAAATACCTTAGCCTTAGGTCCTTTAGCTGAAATCACATCCAAATTGACTAACAACTACTGCTTAATAATCTTCATTGGATGCTACAACCCTCCAGTTTTTGGCCTTGTTTTGGCTTTCATCATATCGTGACTGGATGGAGGACAACCAACCAAAAATGATACCAAAAAGGAAAAAAGAAGAAAAGGAAAGAGGAAACAAAAACAAAAGAACGGAGGGATAACTCGAAGTTCGCTTTTTTACTCTCAATAAATCACTGATTCACTAGATGCCAACATTACTAGCCTCTACTGAGACATTTATCTTAGACAGCAAGAGTTTATGCCCCCAGATCTCTCATCATAAAGCATCAGGATGGATGATTCAAAATCTTCTCCAAATCAACTAAAATTGATGTTTGGCCAAATAGCACAACTAAACGATATCCAACAATAAGCATAACATACTATACTCAGCCTCAATAAAAGGATTGCTTTGCTGTTCAATGCCAGTAAAGGCCCCCCCCCCCCCCCCCCCCCCCCCCCCCAACGTAAAGAAATGTCATCCAAATCATCATTTTCAGATTAGATTATAGCAACAACCTAATAGATGTTATATTGCCATCTAAGTTGCAGAGATACGGACAAAGCAATACAGCAATCAAGGTGTGAGGTTTCGCGAGTTTTTTTTCTCAGTTTTGGTAGATTTTGACAAACTCATAACCAGTTTTGACCATTCATACTTAACACTACCTGCATGAATCCACTCTCTACTAGCTAATTCTAGGTCCCCAGTGTGGATACATGATGGATATGGCTATAACGGCCCCCAGTGGATGTCACCAGAACATAGGCTTCAACAACATGCACATTTGTGAAGGATGGATGTCTAAAAATCATCCTATAGAATATTGTAGAAATATTGGTTCTTGTACATACATAATGATTACATCTAGCCACCTATGATACCTTAGTAATGATTACACCTAGCCACCTATGATACCGTAGTAATGACAATATCACCACTCAGAAATATTTTAAAGGCTACACAAACATATATTCAGTTTATAGATAGCAGAAAAGGAAACATTTTAAAGATCAGACCACTAATAACCAAGGTTCGGGAACTCTGTTTCGGTTTGGTTTCGGACCTTGTTTGATCAAAGATTTTGATCGGTTACGTTACTTCGACGGTTTCGTTACTTCGACTGTTTCGTTTCAAGTTTCGTTTTCGGTTTCAGTGTATGTAAATATGTAGTTAACCTTGATTAATTGCATATGCATTACACAAAAAGCCACACAATACGAACATGTATGTTGAGTTGGTGTTAATTTAAGAGATGTAGAAGTTTGATACTCAACTAGTTAACTCCAACTGTAATTTAAAATTAATATGAGAGTAGTTAAACTAAAAGTTCAATTAAGATTATAGTCAGAATTTAATTAAAAAATCTTATTATAATCTAATAATGATTCGAATTTTGGTGGTTTTGTTAAAGTTAAAGAGAGATGAAATTATTAATTAAGAATATTAAATTTCCATCTATTTCCATTTGTTTTAATTTTTTGTAGGTTTCGTAAAGTTTCACCTAAAATAGCCAATACCAACGTGTATAGGCCGAAAACCTAACGAAATGAAACTTTTCGTCAGTTTCGGACCAGTACTCACCGAAACCAAGACGGATCGGCCGAAACCGGCGAAACCTCATACCATGCTAATAACAATTATGATTCGATATCTTTATATAACAAGAACACTAGACCATTACGTATGTAAGCATTGAAATGTCGAGTAGCCTTTACCATTCGTAAATCAAGAATGTGACTACCCAGAAGTATATTGTTAAAGATCGCCCAATAGTAATCCTACCAATAATAACAATTTAATATACAAATAACAAAGAATAACTATATAGACAAATATGTGAGTATTTAAGCATTCATCCACTATATTATAAAAAAGAGAGATAAACTTAGCTACTTTGGAAGAATTTAAGTTGAATGCTTCCCACTCAAATTTAATGTTACAGCATTCAAATACAAGATCCACTCTGTTGAAATTGATCTACATTATTTAAAGTAATCACAAAACTAAAAATCAACTGTTTTGTAGCTTTCTTGATTATGCATCAAGTAGGTACAAAATAGATGGCCAAAAGTAACATATACTTAGATCTATGATTTAGACATACAAAATTCTCGATCCGACCATTGATCATGATCTAAACTTTTAAAAAACCTCTCACACCAACTTTTATTAGGTTTCAAATATTCTACACCATTACACTAACCAACTCACAAATCCGGCCATTCATTTTGCAC